>JXOV01000148.1:20907-57740 GCA_001014945.1 Clogmia albipunctata | reverse complement strand
AATTTGAGACACGCACATTCGACACGTTCGCAGACCACAGGGGAGTCCTCACACAGGGAAGACTCACGACACCACTTAAAATGATCATCACGAGTGACAGACCTATCAAAAACTACGGGAAAGCAGACTGGAAGCTGTTCTACAGATCCACAGAAGAAGGAGTGCTCCACATCGACGTCCCAAACTATAATAACATCACTAATGGCGAAATCGACGAACTGATACGAAAACTAAACGACACAATAAAGAACGCTGAAAACGAGGCAATCCCAACAGCCCACAGACACAATGACAAATATTCCAACATCCCATCGCAACTGATTGAACTCTTCAAACTAAGAAGAAAACTAAACAAGACCATCCGAAGAGAACGGCGGAAAACAAACCCATCACCAACGAAGATTGTGGACCTCAAACACACAATAGCGAAGATTTCCCTCAAAATCACACAGGAAACATCAAAATATATGAAGGAAACCATAGAAAAGAAGATACTGAAGCTCAAACCGGGGAACCAATTTTACAAAGAAGTAAACGCAATAACAGGCAGAAAATACACACCAAAAATAGACCACCTTATTATCAACAACAAAAAACAATATAATCCCAAAGTAATCAAGAAAGAATTTACAAACTACTATAGTCAACTATACGAAGAACGAACACCTCATCACCTAGAAGAAACACAAAATCCCATAGACATCATTACAAACTTCACAACAGAAAACCCAGCATTAAATCCAACAACGAACAATTCCCTCTTCACAAACGCAATAGAAGTCAAACAAATAATCAAAAAACTGAACTCCAAAAAATCTGCAGGCCCTGATGAAATAAGTAACTTCATTCTGAAAAAACTACCATTCCCCGTTATCAAAACCATGACAACAATCTTCAACCATTGTATAAACAACAACTATTTCCCTGAGCCCTGGAAACAGGCAAAGATTTTCCCAATTCCAAAAGGGAAAAACACAACGTCACCAGAGAATTTTCGCCCAATAAGCCTGACAAACAACATGGGGAAAATATTCGAAGCCACCATCATGCGATCCCTGAACGAGGAAATAGAAAACAAGAAGGTAATCCCCGAGCATCAGTTCGGATTCCGACCAGGACACGCTACCACTGACGCTCTGAGCATAATGAAAGACGACATCGCCAGAGAACTAAACAAGAGGAAAACGACGATAACATGCTTATTGGACTTCGAAAAAGCGTTCGACACGGTGTGGACGAGGGGTCTACTGTCAAAGATGAAACAACTCCAGATCAACAAAAACATAACAGCGTTGATAAGCAGCTTCCTGACAGACCGGAGAGCAGATGTGGTGATGGAAAATACCGACCCACGACCATTTGACATCAGAAGGGGGGTCCCGCAGGGCACTCGACTAGGCCCTATACTATACAACATATACATGAGTGACATTCCCATCGACAAGGCGACAGCAAGTAACTGCAAAATCATCCAGTACGCTGATGATACAATCATCTACGCCTCATCATTAAATCCAGCGATGGCAAATATATATCTACAGAGAACAGTTACAGAACTGGAAAAATACTTCGAAAAATGGGGACTAAAAATAAATGCCCTGAAATCTAAACTGAAAGTGTTCACACCAAAACCAAAACCTGGGAGAAGGTCCAAAAACAAATACGTCAAAGAAGTAAAGCTGGTGATAAAAGGCACCACAATCTTACCATCCAAGGAAATGAAATATCTGGGAATTACATTCGACGGGAGGATGAAATTCAAAAAGCACGTCCAGAATATCATCAAGAGAGCCACGACTGCCTTCTTCCGAATGACAGCAGTAATGAAAAAGGTTGGCGTTGAAACCAAAACAAAAGTGTTACTCTATAACCAGATAGTGAGGCCGATTATCTCCTACGGTTTCCCAATATGGGCAACAATAAACAAGACAGCATACCTAACCATTGAAAAAATGGAAAGGAAAATGATGCGTGCGATGACTGGAAAGTACAAAAAAACAACAACAGAAGGAAGAAGATGGGTCTCGGAGAGGATACTGAGAAAAGAAACCGGAATAACACATATCATAGACTACCTGCAGCTGGTATTGGAGAGAGATCTCCATCGAATGTGGAACCACAACAACAACATCATGATCGAGCAGCAGAGGCAGTGTGCCTACATTGATGACTATTTTTGGACAACCCAGCACCTGGAGGACATCGAGATCAGACAACTAGCGAGATCGACAGAGAACAACATTAACAGAGGATGAACAACCATGTTCTAAAACCTGTACATATTTTGTAAATATTTAGGGTAGGGAAAAAAAAAAAAAAAAAAAATTAGCTTAGGGCACTTAGCCGACGCCATAGAACCCAGAAGGAGGCCCCAACTGGAAGAACAACGACATTGAAGACACAAACAGAATTAGCTAGACGAACTTAGGGATTAGGATAACAAAATATCATGCCCATACGAACAGAATGAATTATAAGTTGTAAATACCATAAAAGAGAAAAATAAATGAACTTTGAACTTTAGAGCATACAATTTAAGAAGAGGATTACTTAATGGTTATTAGTATTACAAGGGTTGTCTTTCTTTTTTTCACTAGTGAAATATAAATTCAAAATTTTCACTAGTGTGAAAATAGGATGCATTATGAAACTTAAATCGATACGAAAGTGCAAAAATCTATTTATTGTATTTAAGGCTTTTTACGAAATCTTTTTTAACATTAACAAACATTTTCTATGGGATGAGCAGAAATAATATATTCGAATCGAAAAAAATCGTTTAAAAAAGGAAACAAGTAGAATGAGCCGACAAAAGTCGTAAAACTTATTTCGAGTTTTGGTCAGATGGACGATCCTGGTGCATTCGTTTGTCCGTATTCACCCTTAAAAAGGAAAGGTATTAATTAATATTATTCCATTTTTTTTTCATCTAAAACTCTTAACATTTGACCGATTTCATTCATGGTCAGTCTTTTCATATGCTTTCTCTTCCGCTCAAAGTTTATGTCTAATGATGTTTTCGAGTTTTTGGGTCGAGTGCTCGTGATAGGCAAAATCAGGCTCGTTACAATACACCGATTAGGACAAGATTTGATATCAAGACGCTGTAATAAGAATAAACATATTTTAAAATAGGACAAATTGTAGCAAAGTAACACAATTAAAAATTAATTAAAACAGTGGATTTTAATTATTATCATTAATTTTATTGAATGTTTCAATTACATATCTTAATTGCTTACGTGAGAAACTACTATTTAATTAATGATATAGAAAGTGACAACTAAACAAGATTTAACTGCAATACACAGAAATAACAGAAAAATGAACAATTTGCTGGGCTTTTTTGTGTTTTCCTAATCCAAATTTAATCCTGTTCGGGCTTCAATTCCTTCTGTTTGAGGTGGTCAATACAATTCCGCACGGTCGTCTCGAACTGGGTTGCAATGTCCGTGTTCTTGAATTTGATCGCCAAGTTCTCCAACTGAGCTGGGGGCTCCGCGTGGTTCATTGCCGCCCAACAGTACGATTTGCCCGTTTTGTTCATCGGATTACATTTCAAATCCGCCGTCACCGATTGGTTCAACACCAATTTAAAGATCTGTTCTCTCCTCATCACAAATCTGTACGTTCCCTTTTCCGGGTGGTGTAATATTTTAAATTCGCCAACACCTAAAAATGACAAAAAAAAAGAATATTTTAATAAAAAAAACAAATAATTTTAGAAAAAAATGTTAATTAAATTAATTAAAATAATAATTAGGAATTTATGTAAGAAATGTTTGAACTAAAGTTTTTTTATATGAGTTAATGTTTGTTTGCACGACGCAGAAGAGCATTAAAAAATGAGTAAAAATTTATATGAAATCAAAATTTATCTAAAATTAGAAATTCTAAGCAACGTGGCTTTGAACTTAACATAAAAAAAAGATTATCGAAAGTTGTCAATGAATAATGTATTTACCTCTTTCTTTCCATTCCTTGAGGTCAGCATCATATCTGTACAGGCATCCTCTCTCTCCAAATAGTTTCTGTTCTTCTTCCTCTCCAGTTGTCGTTGCTACTTCGTCTGGTAGAGCTATTATTGGCTCATAATGAGGATCATAATTGGCGTCTTCTGTCACTGAATCCCCCGTTTGATCCCCATTTTGCCCTGACCCATTAGCATTTTTGTACGCCGTGTCGAAATGCTTGAAGTCATTTGTATTCGACAGTCCAAAGAAACCTCCAGGACCGTCTCCTTTTTTAGTGAAGGCAGGCGTTTCCCCGGATTGTGTCGCTAAACTGGCGAAAGACAGACCGGGTTCAATTTTGAATATATCCTTCCCCGCCTCTGGCTTCTTTTCTAGACTCGTCCCATTGAAGGTCATTCCGGATAGGGACTGGAACGTCAATTCATTCTTTTTCTCGGGCTCAGACTTTACATTCTCTTTATTTTCTTCTGGCTTCTTGTCCTTTTCCAACTCCTTAACCGCCGACATAAAACTGAAAGTTCCTGAAGAAGAATTTGATAAAGAAGACGAATTCCCTCCAAAGATCGTACTTCCAAATACTGGAGCCTTATCCGTTGTCGCCGTTCCACCAAAGATATTTCCTCCCGAATTTCCAAAGCCACTCGAACCGAACAATGAATTGGAACTCGTATTTGTAGCTCCTAGGCTTTTGTTCATCTCACCAAAAATACTTGTTTCTGGCTTGGCTGGCGAAGTTTGTCCAAAGATCGAAGTACTGTTCTCATTTCCGCTACCAAAGGTTTTTGTAAACGAAAAATTGGCGGCTCCTCCAAAGACGCTGTTTGTCTCTGTTCCTTTAAATCCAGAAAAAATGGAAGACGTTGCTCCAAACTGAGGAGTAATCGAACCAAAGACCGAACTAGAAACTTCCTTTTTCTTAGGACTTACTTTAAGAGGAGGTAGCTCCAAAGGTAATTCCACTTCGGGCTTATGATCTTCCGCTTTCTTAAATACAAACTCATCCGAATTACAGCCAATACAGCCGGCACAACCTTCACAAGTCTTGTACGCGAAAAAGTCTTTAGGTAGCCACAAATCTTTAATCAGATTCTTCTCCTCATCACTCAATTCCAATTCAGTTACAAATTCGTTCAAGTCCTGAGTGTCGTTTAGATTCTTAATAGCACTATCGATCGCTGCTTTAAATTCGTCCGAAATTTCTTGAGTCTTAAACCTGATACAGAACTGGGAAAGCTCTAGAGTACCTTCACTAAAGTCATTCACAACGAAATGCCACGACTTATTGTCCTTCACTTTATATTCCACATCAGCGTCTAGAACGTGGTTGAGACAGATCTTTAGGACCTGTTCTCTTCGCATTACAACTCTTAGTTTCTCCGTTTTATTGTGCTTTAGAACCTTAATATCACCCAAACCCCTCTCTTTCCACTCTCCATCCGTGAAGCGATACAATTTCGCTCTGTGAGAATACAAAACTGTCTCATCCTCTTCACCAGTTTTGGCTTCAATTTTATCCGGTAATGGAATAACTGGAGTGAAATAGGTGTTGTTCTCCTCTTCAACATTTTCCTCATCCTCGGAATTATCCTCCTCAACACCATTAACCTTCAAGGGACTCTTCACCTTACCAGGACTCTTCGGTTTGAACACGAAATTGAACGTCGATTTCGATTCCAAGGCAAAAATGTCCTTAACAGGGGTTTCCGTTGCTGGCTTAGATGGTGTTACAGCACTTCCAAACGAAAATTCCGACTTCACTGGAGTAACTTCGGTACTAACTTCAGTTGCAACAGGTTGTGAGCCGAAACCACCAAACGAAAACTGTGAAGGACTCGCTGTAGAAGTTCCAAAACTGAAGGGAGCTGAAGCGCTTGTTGTGGGGATTCCAAAACTAAAAGTAGCCGTGGTGTTTGTCGCTAAGATAGACTTAGCTTCCTTCTTCGGAACTGTATCATCCTTGGGAGTTTCACAAGCTACACAGTGCAATTCTTCTGGTTTATTCGAAATATAGCAGGCCTTACAATTCCAAGACCCTTCCTTAGGCTTGAAGGCATCTCCAAAACCTTTACCCCCTTCTACAGTCGGAGCGACTTGGAAAACTTGAGGTGTTGCAGCTGGAATACCAAAGTTAAACGTAGCCGTAGTGTTTGTAGCTAAGACAGACTTGGCTTCCTTTTTGGGAACTGTATCGTCCTTAGGACTTTCACAAGCTACACAATGAAGTTGGTCTGGTTTATTCGAAATGTAGCACGCTTTACAGTTCCAAGACCCCTCTTTAGGTTTGAAGGCATCTCCAAAGCCCTTATCTCCTACAGAAGGAGGTGCTTGGAAAACTTGAGTCGTAGCTGCTGGCATTCCAAACGAAAACTTTGCCGGTGCTGCTGACTTAAAGTCTAACCCAGGTAGTTTGTTCTCCTTTTTCGGCACTGTATCGTCTTTAGGATTATCACACGCGGCACAATAGTTGGTATCTGGTTTATTATTCACTAAGCACATATTACACTCCCAGGATCCCACTTTGGGTTTGAAGGTATCTCCAAAGCCCTTCTTTTCTTCGGTTTTCTCTATGGAAGGTTTTCCATTGATTGGTGTTTTAGAATCTCCCATTTCCTTCTGAATCTTTAAAATAGCTTCATGGAAAGCCTTACAAGTGTCACTGGTCTTGAATCTGATAGCAAACATTTCCGTCTTTAGTTCATTTTCCGCATAATCTTGAGCGTACCAGGTTAGAGCCGTTTCTGAATTGGGCATCTTCTTAAAGACTTGATCTTTCAACAATAGTTGATTACAGGCTAGTTTTAAGACCTGTTCCCTTCTCATTAAAAGTCTTGCCTTGTTAGGATCGTCTCGCTTAACCAGGATTTTAATATTTCCCAATCCTCTCTCCTTCCATTCCTTTGTAGTTGGGTCAAATCTCAACAACTTTGCTCTATGTTCAAAGGCAATTATCTCATCCTCTTCTCCTGTTTTCACATCTATTAACCCTGGCAGTGGAATAACCGGTTTAAATTGAGCTGTTGGAACGTAGTCGTCTTCTTGTTCTCCCTCCCCACTCTTGTTCAGTTCAATCGACTTGTTAGGGGTTTGTTCTGGAGCTTTTACATTAGATGCAAAAGGACTCGTCTCTGAAGTAGGCTTGGGTAAGTTACTGAAGATAGTACTAAACGGCTTGGGGGCTTCTTCTGTCTTTGACGTCGTTGCAGGAGTTCCAAACATGGTACCACCAAAGGTGAAATTGGCAAAGGGGTTCGGTTTCGCTGGTTCAGCAGGTTTATCCTTATTTTGAGGAGTACCTCCAAAGGTGAAGCTCATTTTCGGAGGCTCTTTCACTGGCGGGACAACTGGATTGTCCGTTGGAGTGGAATTGAAAATGATTTTTTCTGACTTTGACAACTGATTCAAGGGTGTTTTGTTTGTTGAAGCTGTCAAATCAACAGTTTCTTTGATTGACCTTTCAAACGCTTCCTTAAATCCGTTCGCTTGTTCAATCGCCTTAAATTTAACACAGAACTTTTCACTCACAATTTCACCGCCCGAATAATCGACAGCCGCCCAGACAAAGGACGTTGTCTGTTTCTGCATAACGTCTAACTTCATATCACCAGTTATATTGTGATTAGCACAAAGGGTTTGGGTTTGATCTCGGTGCATCGTTAAACGGATATTATTATCGTCCTTATTCTTGAAAATCTTTAATTCCCCAACTCCCTTTTCCTTCCACGTTTTGTCAGCGAATCTGTACAATTTACAGTGTCCACTGAAGTAGATGATCTCATTTTGAGGGGCCTTTTCTACTTGAGGTTCTTGAATATCTGGCGTCACTTGTTCATACGTTTCACTTTCGTCTTCTGTTGCTGTCTCGTCGCCACTGTTCGTATTTACCTGGTCATTTTGGTAAGAAGATTCCGCTGTGACTGAGCTCATAATTGTCGTAGGGAAGTTACTGGCTTCCTGGTTAAAGTTCTTGATATGTTGCGGTGGAATTGTGACACTTAACAAGGGTTGAGCAGACGTAATCGTCGTATGAGCAGGGAGGGGATCAGAACTAGTAATTACAACATTTACTGGAGCTGCTTTTTCCACAGGTTCATTGTTCGAATACGTCGAATTCCAATTGTTCTTCAAGAACGAGGTATTCGCAATAGCCTGTTCAATGACATTCGGATTTAGAGGGGTTGATTGAATTGGTATTTGAGGAGGAATCTGTTGTGGAATCGTTGCTGGAGAATAGAATAATTGAGGATTCTGTAATTGAGCAACAGGATCGTATAAACCTCTACTCAAAGGGGTGCTCTGATTGATTGGAATATTGGGGATATTCTCCTGGCCATAGAGAGGCGTCGTTGGTCTAATATGAGGATTGAATTGAGGTGGGATTTGAAAAGGCAAAGTCTGATAAGGGTTAATTGGTAGGTTAATAGGAAAGTTCGGATAACGATTATTGAAATAATCCTGACTCATAGCCATTCTTTGTTGCTCCTCCATTCGATAGAGGGGCTCTTGTGGAGGTGGGACCTCCTTCTTTTGCTGTAACATCTTTTTAATGTCCATCAACTCGGTTTGAAGCATCGTATTTTGAAGACTCAACTGCTGAACTAAACAAGTCAAATTCAACACTTGATCCATCACATTAGTATCCCCCTTTGGAGCATTCTCCTCTCTTCGGGACCTGTTCATCATGCTTGGCATGTGGTCAAATTCGTACGACAAATTAGCGCTCAAATCCCCTCTATTTTGGGTGACATTTCTCAAAATTGTATCCGACTTATTTAGGTCTTCCATTTTCTTTTGTGCCTCTGTTAAATAGTACGAAGCCGTGGGATGGTGGACGTCAGAAAACTGGGAAATACACTGATCAAACTCTCCAGTCTTGAAGTAGTACTCTGCCAGGAAAATTAAGGCCTTTTCCGTCAATCTATTGTATTCCGAGGAATTTACAAAGTTCATTTTACTGTGAAATTTAAAGAGTTTCTTCTTTTCAACTAGTCCGGTAAAATTCTGGTTTTTAATCTCATGGACAGCGGATTGGTAAAGGCTGATAGCTCTCTTTTCGTAGGCTTTCCTGTTAAACTCCGACGCTAATGAGCTTTCAGCTTTTCTTTGTAGAATCTCTCCAACTAAGAGGGTGATCATTAAGTCCATTTTCGAGTTTCCTAATCGAACCACGGAAATTCCATCTGCAATGACTTCCTTTTCCTCCACATTAAAGTTCCTGGCCGCTTTATAGGCGCACTCCCACCACCTAGCCTGCTCTAAAGTGCACAAATTCTTGATCATATTCGCGTAGGGGAGAATAAGAGGCCTTCTAGCATCGACAGCATTTGTCCTGTCTTCATTTAAGAAGCTCCTTGTCTGCATCAAAGTCGCCAAAAAGAAGGTCTCCATGTCTAGTTTATTCAACGTATTCGCATTACAGTTGTTTAAGTTATTAGTTGTAATCTCCAAGCCGTCAACAGTGTTAAAGATACTGTCTCCTAATTTCTCATTTTTAATGTGGAGATAGACCAATTGGCCCAAACTTTCCGATTGATCGACAATTTTCTCGTACATTTCTAACCTCAAGTTTGTGGGGAGATCATAAATCGGTTCTTCTAGGGAGTTACTGTTTACTAGAAAAGAGGAATTGATTTTGGAGACGTGATCCCCTTGGGAGAAGAGGAATTTAAAGAGGTTCTTCCTCCAACCATTTGAAGCGCATCTTTTCCTCACCGAACTGATCAAATCGTCCTCACTGGCGAATAAAGCAGAATTGTCGTCGTCTTTAACACAGGATAGTAGAGTCCTTCCCGATTGGGAACACCGAAAAGCTGCTTGCTTCTGCCAAAATCTGACCAACTCCTTGACAGTCTCCGAAGTGTGTCTTAGCCATGGCTCTTCTACATCGGCGATGCCAATGTGGAATGCAAAGAGAAGCATTGGTAATGTACTATTACTCGTTGTCCACCACTGATTGTTGTTAAGACTCTTTTCCCTTTTGATCAAATACGAAGCCACATGAAGACAGAACTGTCCTTTATAATGCAGCAACATTTGAACCGTCAACTCTGGTCTCACCAGGAACGAAGATCCCGAAATGACGTTCAACAACTGATCCAATTCGAACAGCAAATTCTGGCATTCAATTAAATTGTTCGACTGTTGATTGGACAGCGCTTTGTCCTCAATCAAATTTAAGCTCAACTGCCTCTCGACACAGATCAACGTCATCAGCCAAAAGTCCCAGTTTTTAGCCAGAATATTCTCGTCTGTGTTGCACCGATACAACTGAAGCACCTTCGCTACGATGTTGTACCAGTCCAGACAGTTGATAAACAGATTACAGCTCTTCGTCTGGGTCTCGTGGATGTACTGGAATGCGTCCACAATTCGGTTTTTCTCAATGAGGAACTTGATCAGCTGAATTCTGGGTCCCGCTTCCTTTGGACGATTCCCTATTTCGCGCTTTATCAAGTCCTCCGCCTGCTTCGAGTCCTTGTTCTTGTCGTTGGACAGGATTTTTAACTTTAAATTGAAAACTGATTCGTGCTCGATCCTCTGCGAAGTCGCCACGTCGTACCAAAATTTGGCTCGGCTTTTCAATGACTCCATGTCAGCGTTTAACAGCAAGGAGCAAGCTGGAATGAAATTGAAGAGATTAATTTGAGTTTTTTAGATTAAATTATTCATTAAACATTAAACTCCTGATAACTTTGAATTAGAAAGAAGTTCGAATTATCAATGGTTTGAATTATCGAGAGTCGACTGTACTTTAAAATGTTTATTTACGAGATCATCTTAAAAAATAAATTTTTCAATTACCCTAAAATTTTAGTTTTTCAATTGAATCATTTATAATTAAAATAATGCGCCTGTGACACGAAAAAAATCGTTGATCTATAAAAATTAATACCGTTAGGCGTCGGAACGCCCTTATTTTAAACTCGAAATTCCCGATTAATTGATATAATTCGATAATTAAATTGCGTGTCTGTGGAATCACTATTTCTTTTGCAAGCGATGGCAATTTTCAAAATTAATATAGAATAAGTAATATAGCCGCTATAGCGGTTTGAAGCTTATTCCTATTTACTGTTATTTTTGTTGCTAAACAGACACTGTAATAACCAATCGAAGACATAGAAGGAGCGAAATAACGCCTTTCATTGTTCGGTAACTCAGCCTTTTTTTACACCCTTTCATATGACTCGTTTATTATTACAAGCGAAGATTAGTTTAGATATAAAAGACATTATAAAAGAGATGAATATAATGGCACGCTTAGTATGACCGATTGTTAAGAAATTATGAACGGTTATTTTTAAAAAATTTATAAAAACTACACAAAAAAGGAGTTATATTTGGTGATTTTCTTCAATAAGTATGACATATTTTTTCACTTCCCTTCAAAGTTAATATATCCGAATTCTACTGTATTATAATTTATAAGTCTTTGTAAAATAAACGATAAGAATAAGGTTCTATAAATACAGAGTGATGTTTAGTTTCCTAATAAGAGGTTTCATTTTTGAATTGAAAAAAAATCGAATATAATTTTGAAGATATAAATGGATTTTTTATTTCATTGCACTTGAGAAGGATGAATTTAAAAAATCCTTAAAATTGTTTAATCTAAACCAAAAATGTGTAAAAACCTTAATAGAAAAAATCTGACATATAACAAATTGTTATTACTCGTGTTACGTCATAAATTCTATTGTCTGTTTGTATATAAAGGAGACGATGACGTTTTACCAACTCAAAACTGATAATGTATTAGACCTCTTTGTTAAGAGACGATGCAAAATTTAAGCATTTTGTCATTCTGATCACAACCACCGAAATCCTGTGATTTAATTTTTTCTTCAAACATGACCGATTGATTGAAATGACCATTACCACAAAATAAACATCCATTATATTTCTTAAAAGATTGTAATAACTTTATGGTTATAAACAATAATCAAGTATCAAAATGAAACCTCTTAATAGAAAACCCAGTATAATCTTTAATCTCTAATTATAAAGGACTTTGGCCCGTTTTTTTAAAATCTACTTTGCACTTATTAATGAAAACGGGAGATTTAATAAAATTGAAAACATTGAAAAATTAAACATTAAAAAGTAATTCAATAAACACTAAAAAGTAAGGGATGATTGAATTATCTAGAATTTTCCCATGTTTTCAGTGATTTCAAACCCAATATAGGCGTGAAAAATACCCGATGAGGATTTTTCTAACTAATATAGATATCTTGGTTAAACACGTCATCCTTTAATCGACACAAATTTAATCACTGTTGATAAAAACCACAAAAGCGTTCCTAAATTACTGGCTAATAGCATCCCCGAGTGCTTAATTACCTTCGATGATGAGGTCAGTCTGTTTGGGATCGAGCTGGAGCGACCTTTGATAGGAGTTGAGGGCCCTCTCCACCTGTTTTAAATGCACGTAACAGTCGCCGAGGAGTCGATGGGCCTGTGGAGCGGCTTCGTTGGCCGCCAAGTATCCGGAAACGTAGTGTTGAGCACTTGTGTATTCGCCGATTTTGAAGTACATTTTAGCGATGATAAATCCCCGAAGTTTCTTCTGCAACCATCGAAAGGCATCAATTAGACCACAAAGAACGCATTAAATACCCAGTTAACCGAATTTAGGCAGTACAAAAGCGAGAAAATGAGTTGTGAAATTGGCGTTTTCTTCTTACCTCATTTTCATTACGCAGTTTTGCCAGCGACGTTTTCACGTGCTGGTCCACTTGCTTTTTCGTCGTAAACATCACGAACACAGTCCCCTATAGTCCAAACACGAATCTAATCACTTTTCTCGTCAATTAACAATTTTTTCACTATTTTTTTTATTTTCATCTAAACAGCGTGCAAAACTTTTTCGGCGAAAAAAATCTCATCTGACACATGTAATAATAATGGTTGCCGCCAAATGTTGCGCAAACTATCAATATTTGGAAATAACACAATATCCAGCTGGGAAATGAAATTAATAATATAATACACTCATGATTTGAACACTTATATTTAACATTCTGCACTTCTTTTGTATTAAAAATATGTTGTTTAAGAAAAAACCATGTAAATAAACAGTTTTAGTGTTGCCCGATGAAATTTGCAAACAATCCAATGTCAATCTGGATTTACCTTGACAAAGTTTTAAACGCGCGCTATCATAAACCGGTGAAATTTATACTAAAAAGTCTAATTTAAAAATATTATATTTTTCCTTTATTTTTACTACTTTTTGATGCTAAGTGCAAGCAGGACTTTATTAAGAAGATATCTGAGTAGAACTAATCAATTTGTTCCTGTTTTATACTGTGGAAATGGTGTGCGAAAATTAAGTAAGTCCTTGCAAAAATCTTATTTGTAAATCATCAGAAAAATATTGATTTTTATTTATGAGAATATATAAATTATTTTTGTAGAAACTTTCTCTTCTCACATATAATTTGATAAAAGTGTTAGTAGATCCTGGAAAAAATATTTTAATGCTTTATGGCAGAATAAAAATATAAAACAGCTATTCCTAATTTTTTTAAAACAATTTTATGGTAAATCTTTGTTGAAATATATAATCTTTAATATTTATATAGTGTATTTATTATGGAATTTAAAATATATCCTATTAATAAACAAATATCTAATTTATTGATTATAGATACATAAAATTGGTATAACCATATTAGTATTTGTCCTGATTAAAGACATTTTGGCGTATAATCATATCATTATACGTAACCTACGCTACTGATTTTCTAATAAAAATAATTAGAAATCAGTTATTTGAATATCATACTCGTAAATTATATGAATTGTGCATTTAATGTATTGTCTTACTATACTATTTGTAGATTCGCTAATCAAAATAGTGTATAAAAAAAGAAAAGAAAGGTTGAAACACAATTTGCAGCGAAATTCAAAGAATTTTTCGACTTTTGTCGGACGGATTATAAGATACACGGAAGAGGATTGTAAATTGTTGGCATTGGGTTTACAGTTCTTGAACATACGATCCTAGACGAACACAGGGTTTGGTTTGCGTATAATCCTTGGAATATTGTATTAATTAAATAATAATTGTTCAGTATAAGTTTATCTTCTAAAATTAAAAAAAAATCAATCGTCAAAGACGTGTACTTGGATTATGTCTTGTCAATCAAACAAATTTGAGCGTTAATTCACACCCGGTAATAATGAACGAATCTAGCAATCTATTTGATAATTAAATATGATTCTGTATGTAGTGATGATCATATTGATGAAATTTACCACAAAGAGACGTATAAACTATTGCGGGGTCATCAAATCGGCAAACACAAACAAGGATACGACTTTTTGCGGTTTTTCCTATTTTTTTTCACTATATCAGTCTATTAAAAAAGTGTAGGACACATGTTCAAAATTGGTTTGAAAAGTATGCAAAAGACTGAGTTTTCGTCACTTGCAACTCGTTGTAATAGTGATCTTGGCCACAGAACGACCCTATAAAGCGATGGGTTTGGCTCCATTAAGCGATTGATTTTTAATGTATTTATATGCGGTACATACTTCCCCTACTTACGGTAAATTTACGCTGGATACTTGTACGTTACCTTTTCATTAACCGACTTCGTCGATCACATCGATCGGAAATCTCAAATGGTTTCTGAAAAAAGGGTTTGTCAATAAAGTTAAAAGTTTTGTAAGTCGTGTAATATTTTTCATTAAAAGAATGTAGGTATGTAGTAGTATAATCTCGAATTTTCACTTTATTAAATATAAATTGAATACAGTATTTTTTTTATTCTTAAACATAAATTTATGGCAGTTTGTAATTTATAAAATTGAATAAGAAAAATGTATTATCATCCTTCCACAAAATATCATACGGTTGATTCAGTCCGTCAAGATGTTCGCTGGTCTTTATAGAGCCACAGATCTTTCCCATCTCACAAGTAGTTGTTCTCATTACGGGTACATAGTGTTTTAAAAGTCTATTCAAATCCAGTTCTGGCAGAAAAATCATGTAATTCCAAACTGGAACTAGTCAGCACGAATAAGAATCTTGGCTCAGCATGAATTTGCTCCAAATAGTTAATTGGTTCATTATTTGTAAACCTAGGAACCTTAAACTCTCTTAAAATTCTCCTCGTTCGTAAATCCCGAACGTGAACTTTGTAGCTGTCTTTAAATCCACAGATAACTGTATTTTGTCCGTCGTATTGCAAACAATTGATAGGATCCGAATCCCACATGCTTTCTCTTTCAATATTAAATTTACGGTAAAGGGATTTTGTTCTTAAATCAAAGAGTCGTAAAGAACCGTCCCAATGTCCAGAGAAGAATGTATTATTATCCTTCCACAAAAGAGATTCAGGTCTAAACAGTCCGTCAAGTTGTTCAGTGGTCTTTGTGTTAAAGTCATATAAATCCACACATCTGTCACGTGTCACAAGTAGTTGTTCTCCTGAGGGACTAATTTGTAACACTCGACTACCCATAGGAAGTTTATCAACCACCGATAAAGTGTCTTCATTTGGCCTCTTGTTCAAAATCCTTATGTCATTGAAAAAAGAACCAACGTAAACATCGTTTTTCGGGCAGAAATCCGCGCCCCAAATAGGACTATCACCAGATTTTGCTCTTCTTAGTATCGGTTTTTGATCTTGGAATATCATAAATGTTCCACTCCAGCTGCCAGTGAAGATCACGTTTCCTTTTTTGGCAAACGAACTAATCTTGGGATCGTACAGTTCTCCAATGTCCATATATAACGAGCTAAGATAGCCGTTATACCAAACCCGATCGTATTTCCGAATTGATCCCATATAATTAATATAAAGGTGATCTTCGTCCACGACAATTTCACTTTTTTTAAGTTCTTTCAACAATACCCTGTGGCGGTTAAATTGGCCATCAAACCAATTTTTATTCACTCGAATACGGTCCAAAATATCAATTGACTTTATATTAGGAAAGCAGCCAATTCCAGTCAAATTAAGATTCAAAACCACATTGTTTATATTTCTCCCTGCCAATCCTCTCAATCTCTTGCACACGTTGTAAATGTTCACAAGATCAATCGGATCCACTAACGACAATATGTCCAATAAAATGTCGTTGCTTAAGTCCAGTAAATGCATGGGCTTCTTTTCTTCTTCCATTGCAATTATTTTTCACAAAATTTATTTTCAAAACAAACAAGTGTCAAATTTTATAGTTCTTATTTTCGCCGCTAGGTTCGCTGCCGTAGTCTCAAATACAGTTTGGGAGCCTCTGCCATAAGTGATATCGCGGTAATTGTTTTTTATTTTTATAGCCCCTTTCAATTCAATATATGTACTATATTTCTTAATCAAGTCGTTAATTCCACCGTAAAAGTATTCTTGTATTTGAAATGCATCAAAACGGCCTCCTTTACGTCACTTCCCGTAAAAAATCTCTGCTTCCTGAGGTCCTTTTGAAAATTTTGAAAACAAAAAGTACCTACTGAGAGACACATCTAGGCTAAACGGGGATGGAGATTCTTTTCGAAATTTATAGCCTGACAGCGGCCTTTGCATCTGCCGCTGTGTGGACTGGTACATTCTCGTGAATCATCAGGACACTTTGGGAGCGCATCCCGTAGTTTCTTGGTTAGCGTAAGAGTCGCCATGTTTATGAGTTTCAATTGGAATGGGGTTGAAAATGTGGAATTATGGACTGTCCGATCAGGAATTGTATGAATGAATCTTGTCAGAGGTTTTATTCGTTATGGTTGCGTTAAATTGATATTAATATTTAAAAGAATTTAAAATTCTAATTCAATTAGATGAATGTAACGAAATTCAAAGAATTTTTCGCCTTTTGTGTTATTTTGTTCCTATATGCAAAAAGTGTGGTATAAACGCTCATTACACTCGTGATATCACAAAACCCAAGTGTTTAATAATGCCAAAGTTATAGTCCTAGTTGTATATATAAATAAATATTATAGTTTTCCTTTTCCAATATTATTTTCATAGAATATCCAATTGCATTATTGAACATATTATGTATCTCCCAATTAATTTAAATTATTCAAAAACATTAAGTTTTATAAAAAAAAAACATTTGTGCTTTTAAAGTCTTTCATATTTTCTTTATCGTTTAAATGTAAATATAAGTCCCTCCTTTAAATTCATGAAGAACGTTATTTAAGGGATATAACAAAAAAAATAAAAAATGATTTTTATTGATTTTTTTATTCTTTTGTATTGGTCTGTTTAAAAATGCATAAAGATTTGTATAAAACACTGTCAATAAGTAATATAAATACACGGGCATCTATAAAACACTCAATAAGCATTATACATGGTCTATTCAGACTCATCACGCTCGTAATTTTAAAGTATGAAAGTGATTAATATATCGACAACTTTGCATAAAAAACTACTAAATACCGACTGAGAGTTCGACAGCTAGTAGTCAATAATGACCGCGAATTAAATAAGAAAGTCAAAGCCAAGCGGCAAGAGAATAAAACTAAAATAAACTCAACGCGAACTTCTCAGTGAAAACTGAAAACTGTTGAGCTTCTCCCTCATTTTTATTGAAGTAAAGCACCTGAGAGGAGAGGTATAGTTACAATCGCGGTGTTTTATTTTTTTAAAAATATTTCTTTGGTGCGTGACTCTTTTCGGGTATAGTTCTAATCATCTCGTAATCCATTAGATGATATCGCTAATTGTATCGATCGCTGACCGTTAATTAAAAAGTGTGTCACAACGTGTGGGCATTGCTTTTGACCCAGTTTAGTTTTATTTATTAGCAATGAAAGCAAAAATAGCCATTTACAAAACAGTGTAGAATAGAAATCCACTCTCTTTTCTCTGGAAAACACAAGCGATTTATTTTTAACGTCTTGAGAATTTTCTCGGTTTAATTAACTGTGAAAAATAGAATTTTGATGCATTAGAATTAATTTTGTTGTGTGTTGCTCTCTGGCGAATCATCAGGTGCAGCAGCAGCGGACAACGGATCGAGTGGAAAGTTTAAAGCACCCAAAACAGCCATGGAGAGCAAAGAAGAACTACGGGCCAGATTGACGCCGATGCAGTACCATATTACACAGGAAGCCGGTAATTATTTCGTTTTTATTCCCTTTTTGGCGGTTTAAAGGAACTTTCTCTTTTTATTTCTTGGTTAATAGAACAAATTTGTTTATTAGATTGTCTTACATTAAATTTAACACGATTTCAATTAGTCATTAAAACAAATTAATTCTCAGAATTTTTCAATAGTCTTAAATATAACCTGTTATTATATATTTAAAAATTATAACTGTGACTACTATTTTTATTCGTTTATACTTTCAAAAATAAGGTTTTCGTGTTCATTATTTATTTGACTATAAAGCCTAACTTTGTTTATCCAAGTTATTATATTAAAAATTAGGGAATATATTGTACAAGTGATTTATGACAAGTATACCAAAAAATTCTTTCAAGCATTTTTCCCAAATTTCTATTTTCAAT
Source organism: Clogmia albipunctata (assembly GCA_001014945.1). Classification (NCBI taxonomy): domain Eukaryota; kingdom Metazoa; phylum Arthropoda; class Insecta; order Diptera; family Psychodidae; genus Clogmia; species Clogmia albipunctata. Next base: position 39,301 of record JXOV01000148.1, on the reverse strand, counting down.
AAATAAATTGTCATTTCTGGTGAATAATAGCCATTTTATGGTGTAATTGTAAGAGAATTACCTAATTTTACATTCGTGAATATGTTCCAAAATTACTCTTAAACCAGAAAAACAGAAAAAAAGATATTTATTACTTTAATTACGGGACTTTCGTACAATTACTGTCCTTTTCACAGATACAGTCTATTACTACTGATTGTGACTGAATAAAATCAAAAATAAACTTATCCATAAACCAACAGAATTTAAAAATTCTCTTCACAATGGACTGTTTCCAATAAGAAATTCCATCATAGTATTATTTTTTTTAAAATAAAGTATTTTGGAATATAATTAATGAATGCTATTTAATTTTAAAGAGGAATATATACATACTATTACTAAAAATAATATTAGCCAAATACCCGCCACGGCTATATTTGCAGGATTATATCGTTTCCATGAAATTCCTTGAGATCAATTACGACTATATTTTATGATTTTGTGTTTCTTATTACTTAATTAAAATATCTATATAACGTATTTCATCTGATAAAGCTATTATGGCATCATAGCAAATTCCTAATATTCCTTTATTGAATCAATTAGTTTTATTATAATTTTCTGAAAAGATTTTGGCGAAACTTTATTACTAGATAATTTTATGAATTCCGGCTTAAAGATGTTAATTAAATCAATGGTTGAATATTGACGTGATCTTTATCTCTCATGTGATTTAAAAGAATAAAAAGTTTAAAGGTGCTAATGGACAAGATTTTGGGAATTTTTACTGCACATTTTATTCAATTTGGTCACTTTAATGGTTTGTTGAAGATAGTATTTTTTAAAATAATATCAATCCTTCCTTTTTATAATAAAATAAACATCCATTGGTTTTTTTCTTCATTTTTGTCAATATTGAAATGGAACCTATTATTGGAAAACACTAGTTAAGTGATGTAATTAAGAGCGTTTATTTAAATTTATAACCTTTTCTTGAAGATTGAACTGTTTAAATATCACATTAGTACAAATTGCTAGGAGTTTTCTATTTAAATACAATTGAAATAGAAATTTAACCGTGACAAATTGAAAACGTTCTGTTAATTTGAAGTAAATTATTCATCATCAATAGAATTAGTTTCTTCAAATTAGCAGAACGACCTTATTACCATTTAAACTAAACTCTTTTAATGTTATTAAATTATTGTATGGGTTTTACGTTATATTAGTTAAATTATATATAAACGATTATTAATCAATTAATTAATTATTACTTTATTTTTAAAAATTAATTGAAATTGTATCTTTGATAGACATACAAAGCAAAATCATTCCAGTTTAAACGGTCATTGACTGTTGCCTTATATAATTCCGAGAATCTATTTAAATATTTATATTACTAGGAAATTGCTGTTCGTATTGAGACAGGTTCGTGTTATTTCTTTTATATTAAGGAATTTTTCAGACACAATACAAATTTGTAATAAAATTAATGTAAAATAAATTTGGTATATTTTTTACTTTTTAATTTGTATATTATCTAGACACAGTTTCTCTCTAATGTTTCTATATCTTCAATTTATTGAATTAAAGGTTGAATATTATTAACTAAATTGTCATATATTGGGTTTAATTTTTATATTAAAGCATCGTTATGAAGAAAAAGCAAGACCAAAATGGGGATTTCATCTTTTCTCCCATTATTTTTAAATGTGTTTATGACTGAAAATTTAATCAAATTCGAAATCAATCTTAGTAACCTACTTGCTTCAGTAACAAAATTGACAATTTGTATACATTTATTTACAACAAAAGGACGTCTTAAAAAGTCATTTGATTTTCAAATTGAAATTTTGTCTTTGAAATACGATTAAAACAGGAGGCTAAAGATTTGTCCTCAATCAAATAATGGCAGTTATCAGATTTTCTAGTGAACCTTCTTTTAATGTATAACTATACAGTGTGTAATTATAAGGGACTTTATATAAGAAGCATTGCCTACTAAACTGTAAAATTTTTTCAATAGAATTGTACGGAGAAGTCAATATGCGATTATTTCAATGTAAATATGAAGATTTGCAATTATTATTATACATTCATTTGCCTCTTCGGAGGCCATGGATTCGATCCGTAGGCGGGTAGGATTGACTTTTCATGTTTTTCTTCAGCGCAACACAATTTCCGCACAATAATTTACTTCAAAAACTTTTCATGATCATTTCAATAGGTATTTTAATTTGAAAACCTTGAAATATAACATAAAATTAACAAAATCAATCGAATTAGTTTTTAGAAAAAAATGAAACGTAAAATATAGCGATGTTATCAATGAAAGCCGTTGCCATTTCCAATTGAAATCTTCGCCAAGGCGAAAGTGAACATTGTTCATGAACTTACTGAAACGTGGTCCAAGAATTGAAAGGGATTTTTTTTTATTACACATTCATTGATTAATTTTTAAAATACTCAATATTTTAAATATCCAAATGAAACCACTTTATAATAAAATAAATTGTAATAAAAACTGACAATTGTTGTTTATTTTAGGGACCGAGAGGCCTTTTACTGGAGTCTATGATAAGCACTTTGAATCGGGAGTATACCAATGCATTGTTTGCAAACAAGAACTCTTCAGTTCGAACACCAAATTCGATGCGGGTTGCGGTTGGCCCGCTTTCAACGACGTCTTGGATAAGGGAAAAATTACTCTGCATAAAGATACTAGCATAGCCGGTAAGCTGAATTGGATTTGCTCTTTATTTTCCCCTCTATTTTATCGTTTTCCTAAAAAAAAATCATGTTCTAAATTTGATTTTCTCGAATTGAATAAAGAAATTATCAAGTTAAGTGACCTTTCGCTGACTCTGCCATTTATCTAATCAAGTCAAGTTGTGCTTTCAAAAATGATTAGCGAAATGAATTGACAATTACGAAATTATTTTTGCTTCAAAGTCGATTAGAATGACAATTGATTTTGCAACTTTGTCTAATTTGAAAATTATCGGGCAAATTGGGCGGAACTGGCAATTTCTAGCTCCTCTTCTCTTCTTTTCTATTCAACTCGAGAAAATCATTGTTCGTTGGATTGATGAGCCGAATGGTTGTTGATGTCGTTTGTGGTTTTTGTCTAGCGCTAAAATTCCATTAGGTCTAACAAATAACGTTTGGTAATGGTTTTGGATTTTGTTATTTGTTATTTGTCTGTCCCATTGTTGGCGAATCGCCGCCGCATCGCTCCAAAACCGATTCTAAACTCTAACTCACCTCACGTGCTCTCCATTTGACCGTTTCATGCAGTTTAATTCATTAATATTCCCCGTTTTTATTCACCATTATTCAGTAATAACTATTGTTTGCCCAGTTGAAAGTTGATAATAATAAAATAATCATAATTAACTTTATTGTACCAATAGTTTTCAGTTCCAATTTATAGTTAGTAATTTCCGTAATTAGCTTTAGATCTTAATAATGTTCTTTTTATAAGCATAATATAATTTCCTCAGTAGTTAATTAAATAGGACTTTTCTTAAAAATTTCTGCATTTCTTTTAAAAAATTAAAACCTTATAAATAAAGCCACTGAATTTTGATTTATCTCATTTTACGCTGTACTCGTAATTTTCTTAATTAAATTATAACTTATTTATCTTAATTTTAATAATGAAAAACTTGTACTGAAAATCAAGAGGTAGTTAATCAAATGGAATAATACGAATTTTTTTCATTAATAGCTTAGAACTTTAAAATGATCTTATTAGAAAGTTTCTCTTTTTTCTCAAACTACTGATTCAGAATTTCTCATTTTAGAGATTTTCTAGAACATATAATTTAAATAAAAATAATGAAATCAAAGCGATAATTTTACGATAGTTAATCAATTAAGATTCGTTTAAAATAATTACACAAATAAATGATGCGGAATTAAACTTAAACGCAATTAAACTATGGAAATTTTGTTGATTTGGTTCATTTAATAAATTTAAAATTGAAGTATAAAGAAAATTGAATTAAATTTTTAAACTGAGAATAAATTTTATTTTTCATTCCCTAAAAATTTTAATATTGCACTGAAATTGAGGTAATTTTCACGATAGTTTTATATTTAAATTGGATTGAGGAAGCAAAAATTCTAATTTAGGATTTCTCGTTTTAAAGGTTTTGTAGAATATATAGCCTAAATTTGATGACAACTTGATATTTTGAAATAAAAATTGTACACAGACAAATGTATACAAAGTGTTAATTCTGTGAATGAAGTAAGTTGGTTACTAAAATTAATTTTGAATTGGACTATGAAATTTGTATGAATTACCAGTCATAAATACATTTAAAAATAATGACGGAGAACAAGAAAAGAATTAACGGTGTTTTAACTTCATGGCGGGGGTTTATTTTTAGTTTTTAAATTTTTAATATTTGAGACATATTACAAAGAGAAAAAATATTAATATAAATGGTTCAATTATTCAATATTTTATACTTAAAATTAACTAAAATTCTATATTATTTCAAATAAAACGAAATTTCATGTGAAAACCTCAATATTGATTTATTTCCTAAAGAAATAATTATTTCAATTCCACAAATGGAAGTAATATTTCCTTCTATTACATTTCACTTTGTTATATACAAATTAATCAAAGAAATATGTATGATTGAGATATAATTATTCAATTGCATAAATACATTCTTTTAATATTCAGTATCCACCGCGTTGTAAAAGAAGTAGAAAAACGTAATTAATATGCGTTGAGTTTGAATTAATATGCCACAATGTTATGATCTAATGATTAGCAGCATAAGATTAGCAAAATTTCACTTTTAATGGTCTCCATTGGATGGCTTTAAGCTGAAAGAATTGAAAAGGAGAAAGTAGTTCAAAATTTATGACACGTTTAATTGGCTTTTATTTCGGATCTTGTCATTAATCACCTCCAAATTTCTGTTCCATTCTACTTTTTTCAGTGGAAATGAGTAAAAGTGAAAACAATGACTGTCGAAATAAAATTTATTGCCGATTTTTATGACTTGTGAGGAATTGATAAAAGAATATTAACGAAAGGAAAATCCAAAGTGAGGTTTTATTATTTTAAAATATCTTTATAAAAAAAAATAAAGGAAGGAGAGTTTTAAACGGAAGATGGAAGATTTACTGGAATTCCTTAATATAAACATGACATAAAGGTCGCACATTTCCGAAGAAGGCGGGTACTTGTGACGTCTTTTGGTGACAACTCGTTGGAAACAAAACGTAATCTTTTTGTCGGAACAATTTTCTTTTATAATATTATTATTAAATAAGCATTTTTAATCGATAAAATAGTTATTTTTCCATTGATTACTTCTAATAATAAATACAAAAAAATGTTATTTAGAAATAAAATCGATTTAATTCAGTGGGATTCCTTCACTGCTTAAGGAAGGTCTTCCAATATCAAAATAAAGTTTTGTGGGCATTCTTAATTCTATATTTATTTTAAATAGTGAAAAACTCTTATGTTTGACATAAAGCCATTTTTTAAAAATAAAAATTAATTTGTTTTTTAGTAAATTTAAAATAAAGCGTTCAAAATTTATTTTCCAGATGTAAAATATCCTTTAAAATTAGAGCATTTATTATTTAACAACAATTCAAAAGCAAAAAATGTGCACAATAAAAATTGTTGAATTTTTTAAAATTATGAGTTGTCATCAAAAGATATCATGCTGTGAAGGTATCCATCTGACCGTGCTTCGGGTAAATTCGGTAAATTTACAATCAATTATTTCTACCCTTTTCAAATATCCTACATAACAAATATTTTGATAACTTAACTTAATAGTTAATGACTATACTAAAATCTTGTAAAAAATACTGAAATGTATTGGAAAATTTAAATATAATGTTTCAATTAGAGGGAGACAAAATTTTTAGGTGAATATCAGTTTCTTCCGTGATGTCCTGGCTATTTTCGGAAAGGTACCATATACCGATAAAGGTTTAACTTTCATCTAAAAATTTGAAATATTTTTATTAATTTGACTAAATGAGTTCCAGCTAGAATATTTTTTAAATTAACAATTTTTGTGTCTAATTTTGACTAGAGTTTCGATTGTGTTAATGCTAGTTAAATAGAAAAACTAAACTGAATTGATGTTGATTGTTTAACGAGAATAATCCCCTTGTGTCCTTTTTAAAGTAATGATTGGTGAAGGATCTAATGCAGACTTGTTTCTATATATATATCTCTTCTGGACATTGAATGTGGCTGCCCCAAAACTCGAATTGTCTGTCCGTCAAATAAACTGCTGAACAATCTCAATTAATCAAAACCATCATCATGTCACCATCAAACCATCCGTGTCATCGTATCCCTTTGATTTGGCCACGATTATCTGTTGGGGGATGGGTTCTTTACTGGGGTACTCTTGTCTTTTAAACCTAAAATTAATCACTGCTCTCTACACTTGACTCTCTTTTGTATTAATAAAATTGCATGCTTTGTTAACCCATTAAAATTCAAAATTACTCATCAAATGCCATCATCATCCCTCGCCCTCTATCCCTCCTAATACAATTAACTCCACAATCATCGGATCCTTCATTTTTGCCATCGACATCCCGAAACTCTCTTTCTCTCGTAAATTTTGTACACACCCCGAAAAAAGGCAGCAATATCTTACTAATCATTAAACATCCAGAGCGAATTAGGACGGAGGTTCGCTGCGCGCAGTGCAAGGCCCACATGGGCCACGTGTTTGAGGATGGACCACCGCCGACGAGGAAGAGGTATTGCATCAATTCGGCTGCCATCGACTTTGTACCAGTCACTTCATCCAGTTAATCCTCAATCAATTGATAATTAACCAGTGTTTTTTTTTATTGTAATACGATTATTTGTAAAGATGTAATGAAATCGAATTTTTGACTAAAGATCCACCGAATTCAACGGTGGGCAGTTTTGTTTGTATACCTTTGTTATGTTTCCGTCATCGGCCATCAGGTTTCTCTCTCTGTACAATTGGTGGCGATCTTGTTTTGTTCCGAATTTAAGCCACAAGAACCAAGAGACCAGATTATATTTGATGTGTAAATCCGAAATGTACAATAAAGGCCTATTGGTTGGAGCACAACTTGTTTGGTAATTATCTCTTATTACAGGTGCATTTTGAAGATCTTCCTCCAAATTATACAACTTTCTTAAGACGTTAATAAGACCTATAATTATATACCCCGTTTAAATTGAATTTCAGCCACAATTTTGTATATTTATTAAGGGTTGTTAAGAAACAAAAGAGGTATTATAATTGAACAGTTTATTCGTGAGTTGTAATAACATAAAATTAGATGGCCCATTTAATACTTATGTAGTGAGGTCATTTTGTTGTAAATTAATTATTAATAATTGAAATGAATAACCAAATTTCAATAAATGTACCATATTTAATGGCTTTTTAAATTATTTTGGACACAAACCTTAAAAAGTCAGTTTTGGTCACTTTTGTGAAAATTTTGAATTTTTTAAATATTCATGTACTGTAATTTGGTTTATTATAAACTCCTCCATTGATTTATCAAGTTTGTATAAAATTGATTTAATTTTTAATCAAATATGGTAAAAATATATTTGTAAAAATTTGCATGTGTTTAATTAAATTAAAAGTAAAAAATATCTGGTAATAAAACTCAATACCTGATCCAGTAACTGATTCAATTCGAGAACTTGCGTGCTACTTACCTTCTTACCTTGTTAGGAGGACTGGGGCAATTTATTCCCTTATTATGACGATTAATAATGTTACAAATCGCCCCAATTGAAAGTATTTAATAATATTGTTACAGTCTCAGATAAAGTGAATAAATCAGCATAAATATCATTCGATTCAATTAAATTCAACAAAATAATACCTTCAATCTTTGCACTCAATTTACAACGTGTGGTTCACGTGCCGTGAAAAAGTGTATGCAACAGAGGAGGCAAATTGGAAGACCGAATTTCCATAGTTTAATTCTGCTGCTCCACCTGAGCGATTTTACACGGAGCGAGCTGCGAAGAGGAGAGGAACTGGCTTGAATAGAAACTTTTTAATTAATTTGCTCAATTTCTAGAGAATAATTTCCATCTTTGCAGTCGCGTCCCCAAGCAATTATGGGCTCGTGGTTTAATGCACATTAAAATAATTTCGCACTGTTTATTCAATGATCGGATCACACTTAACCGGACGATGACCACCTCATTTTGCACTCATTCTGAATACAAAATGATGATCAATTCGATTATATCTCGACTGATTATTTGGTTTGTATGGATGCTAATTTAATTAACATTTATTGTATTTTTAATTTATTTTATTTTATGGTCTCATTTAATGGTTACTTATACAATTATGTTGATAAGATAATGGATTATTATACACTAGGGTTTTTTAAAGTCACGAGCGTAGCGAGTATTTCAATAATGCTTGTCGATCGCGTTTAATTTATTATTATATAGTTTATAATTTTTTATGCATTTCTAAATAAATTAACACAAATCTAAGAAAATCATCGTTTTAAAATTTATATTCCCACATTTTGGGAGTGATAAAGAAAAAATATATATTGTATATAGTTTAAGTAGTCGTAATTCATTATGAATTAATTAATGAATTAATTTTAAAGCATCTGTTAATACTGTAAATATGGTATATCCATTTTACAGTACAAACTCCAAAGAATTCTTAAAAACACGTGTGCTATAAAAACGACTTTGGCAAGTAATTTGAGTCCCATAATATCAATTTTATGTTACTAAAATCCATAAATATTATTTATTCTTTAAATCCATACCCATTTTATAGAATATATGTAATAAATAATTTCATAATTAGGTTGACAAGTAATAATAACATAAATAAAATTCTTTTAAAGTAACGAGCGATTGTAAAAAGCCGGTCATTAATTTATTTATTAAAATTGGGTTTTATTTCCATACATAATAAATTTGTATTTGTGTTTTTTTCACAATTTATTGTTATTTTTTGTTTCATTCTTGAAAATATTTTTCTTTAATAAAAAGCTCCCTTAGAAATTCTTAAAAGATTTTTATATTAAACACGATCAATAACCATTAACCCCTTTACCATGAAGAAGAAACACTGCCGTTTGGTGTTGTAAATATCATACCAATTAATATAAAAAAATGTAAAACCTCATTTAATCCTTTCGTCCATTTTTTAAAATGTGTTTGTGACTGGAAATATTTCATAGTCCAGTACAAAATCAATCTTAGTATCCAACTTGCTTCATTCACAGGAGAGAGAATTTGTACACATTTATTTACAACAAAATGTCGCCTTAAAAGGCCATATGATTTTAATGTTGAAATTTTGTCATTAAAATACAGAATGCTGAAGATTGGTCCTCAATAAAATAATGACAAAAATATTGATTTATGTAATAGTATTTATGCCATGTAAAATTGATATAATTTCCTTGTTTCTTCTTCATGCTTATTATTGAACACTTTTAAACACTCCCTACGCTAGTGATTTTAAAGAATCCTAGTATTTAATAATGCCTCAATTATCAAACTTGTATAAGTAATTTTATTTATTAATAAGACATTTTGCTCATTAAGTTGTAGGTTTTATTACATTGTTTAAGTTTCCAAATTATTTCACCTATTCAAGTCCACGTGAGTTTGTTTTCTTACTTTAGTATATGTTCTTTACATTTAGAAACTATAAAAAAAGAAATTGTTTGCATCAAAACAAAACACTTAATAAACCACTTAAAAATGTGCGTTTACGTTAGTTACAATAAATTGTACTTAATATAGACCATTACTTGAAAAATCTAGCACGAGATAAAGAAATTAGCCGAGATCGTGATAAGTAATATTATTGAAGGTGTTCAAAGATAAGTAAAAGTAAATTGTTACAAGGTAAAATATTTACGATGATGAATTTCTGATTACAACCCGAGTTTTACTTTGTTGTACTACTCATATTTTTCAAACGAATGCTAATTATGTTCATACATCCGCCAAATATGGAGCTTGGGTGATGGATTTTATAATCTCAATGCCCTGACGCAACGTTGGGATTGGAAATTGAAACTAGTGAACAAATTCATTCAATTGACACATCACGTCCCATTTAATCAAGTTCCAAATTCAATTAACTATACTGTTCAGAAACTATAACCTTGACAAGGTTAAGCGATTGATTGAATTTCAATCAATTTTTGCGCACATTACAAGTGAAATTCGATATTCAACCACAAAATTGGCAAGAGGTTTTAGTAATTGACACTGAACAATAAAAACAACCATATGGCGTCTATAGCTATAAATTTATATTTATTTGAAATAATCAATTAATTTCATTTCGAAATTGAAGTTATTTAATGCAAAGATTACATTTTAGGAAAGTATTGCATTTTTTTGGTATGGTGAAGGATGGGTTCAGTAGCATATGGGCCATATATCATGGATCTAGGTCTATTCCAGTCTTCAGGTTATTAAAAGAGGTAGACAATTCAAATACCTTCTATTTCAGTTGCTTGAGGAAACGTTTTTTATTTAAATTGATTGATATTTAAAATTGTTTTAATCCTTTTGCAAGAATGAAGATCACATGGCTATTAAACAAGGGCTTTATTGAAGATAATAAAAACAGGCAACGATCTTAAATGATGGGTATTTCTTCCAAAAATTCCTTTTCCAATTTTTAAAATTGAAATAAAGTTTTTCAATAAGAGGATGATGTTAAAAAATTGAGTATTTTCTTTAAAGAAACCTATAGACTTTTTTTTTAAATCATTGGAAGAGATTGTATAATAGTTATTTATACAACAAGGTCGAGAAGATAAGTCATTATTAAACACAAGGGTTGTTTTAAGCCACGAGCTGGGTTGGATTTAGACTTGGGGCAGTCGGGGCTAGTGCCCAGGTCGGCAAATTTTCAGGGGCGGAATGTGAGATAAAAATTTCTATACAATTTATAATTATACTATTATAATAAACATTTTATATTTCAAGAAATATAATTTATGCATTATGTATCAAATTAAAATTTTGAAATTTAAGAAAAAACTATCAAAATAGTTTTTATATTGTTGTATTTCATAATATGTAATAAATTTTCTACAATTAATTACTTATTTTAATTCTTAAAAAATAAAAGTTCAGTCATAGGGGCGGCATTTTCTTCACTGAACCAGGGCACCATATTTCTAAATCTGGCCCTGGCCACGAGCGTAGCGAGAGCCTCAAAGAAGGCCCGAGTGTTTAATAATGCTTATCGACCGTGTTTTATATGAAATTTTATTCATTTTTAAAATAAATATTTACAAAATTAATTGTTTTATTAAAAAGATTGTTAAGCGGCTCTAAATTAAAAATTTGAAATATTTTGCATCCCTCTCTTACTCATAGCCGAATATTTTGCATCTCTCTCTTACTCATAGCCGCAAGGCATTGTTAAAAAATCTCCAATAGGTGGTTTTTCAAATAAAAATCGTTAATAGTGGCAAATTACAGGTAAGCCACGCCCTTCAAAACTGACGACCATATAAATTTAATGGATTTCTTTTACGGAGGTCACACTTTAATAATAAACAATAATTTTCATACTGCCCAATTTACAATCACGAACCATGATACTGTTTCAATCAAGAACACAGATCTTCTGTTGGAAAGGAGAATAACACTATACAGCGGTTTTTCTGTCAAGATTCTGCCAACTTTGCAACCTTTAAATTTCAGATACAATTCCCCGCCTCATCCTGCCCTGTCCCAATCTCTTTATAGGTCGTCTTCGAACTCTGCCACCACTATCCGATCAAAATACAGATGATGACAATCGTTTTGTACTCAAGAGCAAAATTGATTCTGGAGTTCGTCGTATATGCATTTTCTATTACAGTCTCACCTGACCCTCGACTAAGGGATGATAATCACCATTCATGTTGTAACTGAACTCCTCAGGTCGTTTATTTAGTTTTAGCTTTACTTTTTTAATAGGTATGCTTTTAACGATTGGAAATGATTACGAAGCAAAGGAAATTGTTTAAATTTGTTCTTCTTTGTAATTTCCAAAAATGTATATTTTTTTAATTGCAGTATTTTTTAACAAATGGATATTTAGAATAAACTAAAATTTATTCCAATTAGAGTCTAATGGTAACATCAAATAACAATTAAATGCAATAAAATAGTGTTTATTTACAACACTTTTTGATTTAATGAGACCAAAACCAATAGTTTTAATGGTAATAAAAACAAGCACACTCCTGACTGTTTACTAGAAGAATCCCATTTGGTCTTTAAGAAGTAAAGACGTTACAAGTATTACGTGCTGTAATTTGATGACAGCAAGCCCTCGGTACCACTTAATTTTATTTCTAACCATCGTTAAGTAATTATTTACAGATGTTCGTTTCTCAGATAAATAAATCCGAGGGCAAGAGATAGAAGAGAGTAGAATGCAACCAAATGGGGAGTAATCGGCCAGGAGTGGCGTAGAATGAGAAGGGAGGCGATTTATTACAAAATTATGGGTTTCAGAAGCAAGCAAAGAAAATGGCAAATCCAAAGATTCACATTGCATTTTATCTCTTGAATTCTATATGTGAATCCCAACAACATGTTTTACTTTCCAAGAACCGAATAACGAATCAAATCAGAAACATAATTGAAGCTCAGGTAAGCCAAATGGTGAGTCAGAAATAATCAAGGGAATACATTTATCTGTCATTACGGCATGTGTGTAATCATTAGGGGAAACCATAAATATGAGAATACTTGTTCTTTCTACATAGATATGTTATTCACCAAGTCCAATGTTTTATTAGAATTACATTAGAGCTCTTTATACGTAGAGGATGTTAAAAAATAAAAATGAGATTCAAATGAAACGACAATTACCAAATATAGAATTCTACAATAAGATGTTTCATTTTTATAATGAAAAGGAAATTTGATATGTTTAAGGAACTCAATGGATGTTTCTTTTATTGTATAGAGGAAAGTATTCGTATGTCATTACTTAAACCGTACTCGTTTTAACAGAGCAATGGAATTGTCTAGTGAATGTACAAAATTTACATAAAAATGCCTGAAATTAAAAGGTTTGAGATGGAAGTGATGATTATTAGCCAAGAATTAGTGATTTTAAACTCTATTTTGTTAGAAGTAACATGAGAGAGGTTTTTACTTAAAATCAACAATCGATACAAGACCTAGAATTTTCAATAAGTTTTCCAATGAATATATGCGCAATTAAGCGAACCGTTCTTGAAGAATTTCATGAACAGGAATTGATCTGGTATTATTTGATTCCTCCAGGCTATGGTGAGATTTTGAATACTAGAATTACAATAAAATTACACGTATTTTTTGGAACTGACCATTAGTCAGATCAAAGATGTAATGGATATTGAAAGTATTCGAGAATAAACCCTGTGAATAATTCCATAAGTTTATCAATCAAGGAATACTAATAACCAGGTACGTAATGACATACTTTACACATTATTAAGACTTATTTTCCTTTTTATGATTAATAGAACATCCAAAGAATTCTTATAAAATATCCGTTTTTAAAATCAAAATGTTCCTTTTTAAATCTTACAATCCCCTGCGAATTATAAAGTTGACGAACGAAGTTTAACAACAAATCCAGTAGAACGCATTATTGGTGCAATCATGTCCAAAAATTACAAAGGATTTATAATAGTTATTTATACAATTTGGTCAATAAGATAAGGCATTATTAAACATTAGTGCTTTAAAAAAGGCCCGGGTGTGCTTATCGACCATGGTTTATACAAAATTATATGCATTTTTAAATAAATTAACACAAAAATTTAAAAAAAGATTCGTTTTTGAGAAATCAATTTTAGCTATCTCACTCAGTTTGTTTTTTTTCCTTTTTCTAATTTGAGAAGACAGAGAAATCAATATCTTGTAAATTGATATAATCCAGTATGGTATCATCCATAAATACAGTTAAATTATACACAACGAAACTGATATCCATATAAATTTATAGATTTCTTTCACGGAGATCACACTAAACTAAATAATAAAGAAAATGCACTTGTGCTATAAAAAGGAATGACAGAAAAAATTAGAGTGTCATAATATTAGTTTTTTCTTACTAAAATGCATAATAGTAGTTTACGTAATGGTACGTAATGAACTACTTTGCCGGTCGAGTAAAAAGGTTGTAAAATACCATACTTATTCCGTACTAAGCTTTGTGCAATTTCTTTTAATTTCGCGAATTGGCGTTATTGCATAACCAGATTGCAATAACATATCTAAAATAACGCGTAGAAATCGGTTCTGAATTTTGTTTGAATACTGTTAATTAATTTAATATTTCAAAAGAACTCCTTTCCAATTTAGCAATATTTCCATATAATAACATAATGTTTTCCAAAATTTTAAAAATAATACATTTCCTTTTAGCCTTAAATTTTTGGCTCTTACTGTAATATAGAAAATCCATTCATTTTCTCCTCTATTCTACAAGAATTTAATCCCCACACAAATTTATTTTCATCGCGATGGCATCTGATGTCTATTACATAGTTGGGAAATTGTTCTAGTCTTTTCTTCGGTCTGGAAATTCATTCTCGAATAGTTATAGAATTTATGGCCGGCCGAAAGATTTATTTTTATCCGTGGTGAGTTATTTAAAAACACGTCGTTTGCCATTGTGACGTCCTTGATTGTGAGAGCAAACATCGAAATGTGGTTACTGATTCATTAATGATTGTAGTCCTTCATGAATTAAAATCATAAAGAAAAAAAATGTAAACAACCTTTTGAGGACTTTTAAATGATATATTTAAATTAGATTCATTTATAAATAAATATAAGGAAACGAGTACAATGCGAGATAAAGAACTCAATTTTAAATTTGATTTAAAAAAAAAATTTAAATTTTATGTAACTTATTTAAAAATGAACAAAATTTGGTATAAAATACTATCAATAAACATTAAACACACGGGACGTCTTTAAAACACTCACTATGCTCGTCACTTTAAAAATAGTATTTAAAAATGCCTATCGACCTAATTGTATAAATATTTAATAACTATTATGTACTATGTTTTATATAAAATTTTATGCATTTTCAAACAATTTATTGTAACTGAAATCCATAAACGTAATTATGTTATATTCAATGGAAAAATTTGCAAATACTCGTAAATAAAAATCACAATTAACGTAATAAGGATTTAATTAACATTAACTAAAGGATATAAATTTTATATATCCCCAATTACGTTCAATATTGACCAAATAAATAAAAACCCACTCGCATTCATTAATGATTTCGTTTTTATTATTATCATCATTATTATGTAGTATTAATAAAAAATTGTCTTTACAACAAGAAAATTTCACTGATTTTTCTCTCCTCTTCTCTTAATTACCACATACCATTAGTCTCGTTTAGCTGGTCTTTCGCGCTGCTCATCTGTGATCTCTTCCTTGTTTCCTTTTTGACTATCCTCTCATCTTCCTCACTGTCCTCGACACGGGCTCCTCTGATTAGGAAATGGGGGGTTTCACCTTAAAACTAATTAATGTCTGTCTCACACGCTATATGCAACCGTTCTTTAATTAAATAGATTTTTTCTGCTTTATAATTTACTCGTACTTTTGCTTTTTTGGGTTTATTCTTTTGTTATCTCTACGCTGCTGCTGCTTCCTCCTCAGTTTGTTGTTTTAAATATATATATATTTATCATTATCATTTATATAGATTTGATACTTTCTATGCACTTTTTGTCTTGTTTATATATAGATTTTTTTATATATAATATATAGTTTCTATTTATTATATATACTTTTTATTTATAATTACTTGCTGTTTTTCGTCTACGCGCGTACATGCCTAATAATATGTAAATAATTAAATATCTTTAAATAATAGTTGATTATATATATGCAATAATCATATATAAATCAATTTCAATGTACTCTCTCTTCCTCCCCACCTCTATTAGTGACCTTTGGCCGCTTCCTTAGCGGCCATTATTAGAGGTGTCAGGCTAGCCAGGGGTCTTGCTAATTTCAGGAAAGGATGCTGAAAATACAAAAAAAAACATTTTAATGAAAAATATAACTAAAACAAATTAATTACATTTAACGATTCTTAAATTACCTTTGTAATAAAATTATAATAAAATCCAGTTTTAAAAAAATGTCGAAGCAAATTGTTATCCCAAAAATTTGACGTGAATTTTTAAAAAGAACACATTACGAGCTAAAGAAATTACAAAATGAAATGACACAAATTAGTGTCATGTTATCTAACCTCTTTAGGCTTTATTTCTTTGAAATTACGTGATTGATAAAGGCTCTTTCAATGCTTTACATACGAATCAAGACCTTAAAGGTGGAATTTGTGAAGTTATCAAAATTATATGACCGCGACTGCGCTAATTAGTCTTGAAAAAATTCATGAAAGGATATGATCCAACAAGCGCTAACCTGGGACTGTTTGTCCTATTTGTTATACCACACAAACCCTTAACTAATGTACTCAAAAATTCAGCTAACGAATTAATAGCCATAAACTTAAACCTCTCATATAATGCAAGCATTTATCTTTTTTAAATGTCGGCAAATTTTATTGGAGCGACCAGTAAAGATGTTAGAAATTGGCAGCCTTTGAATATTTGAGTTAGTTGAAGAATATTTTGAAACGTGTGTTACCTTATAGTAATTTTATGGCAGGACTGAAAGAACCGTGAGAAATGTTAGAAGCGTAAATTCTCAAATAATAAAGTTTAAAATATGCAGCGATCATGAGAAGGATCTACCAAAACGGATTACATGCAATATAGTTTATGATTCACATCCTGTGAGATATTTCGAGAAGGAAAAGAATTCACAGAAGAAAAGAAAATCAGAAGAAAGCGATTGTTAAGAGTTGAAGAAGAGAGATGGTCTCCACCAGTCTTAGTGAGAACATAGTGTTAAGGAGTCGATCTCCAGGCCCAGTCGAGTGAGGACCATCGTTTAGGAACAAGTTTTAAGCCGTCGCGCGTTTATATTTAAGTCCGAGTGCCCAATAAGTGATCTCATGTAAAAGTACTTTGTAAATTCATATTTGTGTTAATAAACATTAAATATTTAAATAATACAAAATATTATTTAATAATAATTAATGCAAAAGTTTCGTTAATTTTGGGGCACCCTTAATTTGGTCTCAAAATTTAAAACAAAAAACTTAACCTTTTTCTTGTTAATGTCCTATTTAAGAAATAGGAAACATAAATTATAATTTTAAATTTCTACTTAAACCATTTTCAAAAGACTTATAAAAAAAACTATTAAAACAACTAAAAAAATCAGTGAATTTTAAGAAATAATTATAAACTCACCTTTAGCAGATCAAGGGCACTTGCTCTTCGATCAACATCAACTTCTAAACACTGATCTAAAAAGTCCTGGAACACAGGACTTAGTTTGTCCTTATCTTTAATGTCGGGCTTGCCGTTTGTTGCGATTAAATACAGGGCCCTTAGTGGATTCTCCGTTAGATATGGAGGCTCTCCTTCGATCATCTCAATTGCCATAATTCCTAAAGACCACAAGTCCACCTGAAATTCAAATGATATATTTTAGTAAATGAACTTCTTTCGCAAAATAGGATAAAATAAATAATAAGTATACAAATCAGAAATTGTAAAATATATGTCTGAAGAACGACTTATTTATCTCTCTTAATAATGCAACAACCATTACTGCCTAGGTTAACCAGTAGTTTTTAAAATGCCTATTTCTTTCTTTGACAATTGAATAGCAAGTTTACAAATCTTTATTTGTTATGATCTGGTTAGTACGAATATAACCATTCACTTAAGCTTTCTTTCAGTACCCATTTTTCAATAGCAGCAAAGTACTAGCAGAAAAGTACGGTTATCTTTTTCGAATGCACACCCATCTAAGCTTTGAAAATCTGTTTGTCGAACAATTATAAATTATAATTATAGTTGTTCAACAATTGAGGCAGAGTGGGGTTATTTTTTTTTGTGAACGAAAAAATATTATAAAGTAATGAAATTTGCAAAAAATCGAGGCAAAACTTTAAATTAATTCAAAAGTACGAGAAATATTTGAAAAAATTATGTTCTAAATATTCCACTAAAAATCTAAACGATTACATTGTTAAGACATTTTAACTGTATCCAATTACCTTTGGTCCATATTGTTTCCTAGTGACGACTTCTGGGGCCATCCAGTAAGGCGTTCCGACCATGGTCGTCCTCTTTGATTGCTCGGGCGATATTTGGGCACAGAATCCAAAGTCCGTCAGCTTCACACTGCCATCTAGTCCCAGCAGGATATTGTCACTCTTGATATCCCTGTGGATCACCTGATTGCTGTGCAGAAACTCAAGCGCTTGGAGCACCTCCCTGC
>JXOV01000148.1:0-20758 GCA_001014945.1 Clogmia albipunctata | reverse complement strand
AGCACCTCCCTGCACACGGCCGCAATCTGTCCCTCGTCCATACAAGTCTCCGTCACGACGTCCGTCAACGAGCCACCCGGTAAATACTCCATCACCACCCACAATTCCTCCGCCACGAGGTAACTGTCCAAATAGTTGACGACATTCGGGTGTTTATTCTCTCGCATCACCAGAATCTCGTTGATAATCAGCTCCTTTTTCGGCTGCTGGCTCAGGTTCATCTGCTTGATGGCCACCTCCATCCCCGTCGAGCTCTCAATCGCCGTGTACACCGTTCCAGAGGCACCCTGTCCAATCTTCTCCATCTTTGTGTACTTTCGATTCGGATCTCCGACACTCACTATTGTTCGCAGCTTCTCCAAAATCTCCTCGTCCGTCATCTTTTTCTTCTTCTGCTGCTGGGCCTGTTGTCGAGGCGTCGCCACCGCTGTCGTCGTCGTCGTGGTGTCATTGTTATTGTTCGCCGGGATCGTGTTATTGTTGATTGAATTCGCCGTCGCAATCGTATTGTTCTTATTCTTGTCCAACGTGGGACTCTTCACACTGCCCTGCGGACTCAGGCTACTGCTGTTCGATAAAGGCGGCTGTTGTGTCGCCACAGGACTAATCTCCTCAATAGGCCTTGTGTACTTTTAAACAAAAGACAAAACATCATTAGTCTAAATTTAAAACAATTCATCCAGTTTTTTTTCATAAAATAAAATCTAAATCTTTCCAAAAAGAGGCTTCATTTTGATACTGAAAAATTCAATGGATGTATATTTTATTAACGTGGGATGTCCTACAAATAATTAGCCTAATTGGAATTTTGTAATATTTTGATCAAATAAATAAAATATATGGTTCCTTTTCGGCAATTGGTGGTTCAGGAATGGATTTTTCTAGTTCTGAGTTTAGTTTTACTCTTTAAATTGGGTAAAACACACAATTATTAACGAGCAAAAGCAAGTAGACATCGCGCGTACTCAGTGTCTACTATCGTAATTTGCTTTAGATAATATTACCATACGACACGAAGGCTAATTATTTATGAGGCTACCCACGTAAAGAGGAAGATTTTTCAATACTACACTCAATCAACGTTTTAATAAATGATTGAACAATTTTTCATAAAATTTAAGTGACAATTCCAAAAATTTGAAGAATTTTCCGTCCGCCATGATGATATTTTGATACTTTTAGACTTTTTTGTGCGACCACATTGAAGTTTATGTTTATTACATTACTCAACAATCGATTTATGACATTGAAGTCTGTGTTTATTAAGGACATATATCCCAAATGTGGACAATACTTTTGGAAATTTGATGAAGAGGATAAGGTCTTAAAAGCGCAATATTTTGGACTACATGACTGATGTTGCCATATTTATAAATGGCATATGTTCCTTTTTACAATTGAAATAAAACCTCTTATCGGAAACCCTATAGTTACAGAAACTAAAATTAAATAATTCTGATTAAAAGTTAGTCGTTTAAAAATAGTGCCAATTTGTGAAACAATTCGATAATCAACTTTTAATTGAAACACAAATTGATCCATTTCAATTTCCTTACCAAGTTCCAATTTAAAATTAAATAAAGTGGAATTAATAAAAACTATTGGCATTTCCAACTCGTATTCATCATTTTATTAGTTGCGCTGATCTTTTCAAAAGTTTCAATTGTTTAATATTTAAAAGGAACTATATTTATTCCAATACTCTTGACTTATTTGCCTTCGGGGAAATTACTTGAAAACATTGTAAAACTTTTAGAGGATTTCAAACTTTTTTACCGCATAAAACCCTCATTTTCCACATAATTAAGTTGCTCCCAAATTTTATACTATGTAACAAAATAACATTTTTATGTATAGAATGTCTCTTTTGAATTTATCGTGTTTATTTTTGGTTTTTTATTAACTAATTTAAGATAAATAACGTATTTATTTTAAATAAAATGCTTATCGGCTGTGTTTTATACAACAATTTTAATTTTAAAGAATTCTTTAAAGCACTTGTTCTATAAATACGTCTTTTAATTAACTTTTTGTTTGGGGATAATAGCGCTAAACGGAAGTAAGGCTAATTATTTCTCAGGCCACCTACATATGTTCGTGGATATTATTATATAAAGAATGTAAAATAAAAAGGAAACACTTTTTATCAATTTCTCCAAATTCAATAAACTGAACAATAAATCTAGAGTAAGTTACTTAAAAACTGAATCACTTTTCAAATATTTAAAACGCAACAAATTCAAAAAAGAAATACAGTCTCTTACTTTAATATTTTCAAGCTGAACATCCTATTTATAATTGAGACTGCTCTAAGAAAGTCTTTAAAATAACTGACTTGATGTATATCTAGGCCTGTTAGTCTTGATTAAAAGTCTATTGTTTTTCTAGGACAAAATGGGATTCCCTTTGTCTGCTAAATGTTTAAAAATAAAATATATTTTCTAAATATTTAATTAAATATAAATATCCTAAAGCAGAAGGATCAATTATAAATAAATTAATTGTTAAAATATAAATGTTTTTCTGGGTTTAATGTTTTTCTGAAAAGTTTATTCCAATTACCAACTCTATGAAATAAATCGAAAAACATGAAATTTTCCATTTCACTTTGATTATGCTTTAATTTAAAACCAATTTAATACTGAGAAGAATTTTATGATTCAAAGTACACGTGTACCATAATAATCGTAAAGAATTTAATTCGATTTATTTTATCTACTGTCTACAGGAAATGAATGTAATATTCTATATTAAGGAAATTGAGTTTCCAAAATTATTTTTTACATTTAACTGTCTATTTTCACGGAATTTTTCCTCACCAGTCAAATTATTATACGAAAAATGACAACTGACATTTTCTTTTAAACAGTTTTTTGGAAAAAATAAAATAAATATCAAAACTCAATTGTAAAATTGTACGGTTGTCAGAAATGGAATACAATATTCTATTTATGGTATTTGATATTCCAAAATAATTTCCAATTTAACTGTTTATTTCCACACAAAAAATCCCACACAGGACAAATCATACAAATGACAACTGACATTTTCAATTTCCACGAAATTTTTAATCTTAAATGAAGCATTTAAAAACCATCATTTGGTAAAATGGTCTTTACAAATTCAATTTAACATTCCTCGTTGCAGTTTGAATAGATTTAATCTGATAACAAGAAATTGAAACTTAACAATTCTTTTACAACTGTCTGGACAGATGAAATTCAATTACAGTGGTACTGATTCTAAATCGATTACTATATTTGCTCAAATTTAAACCATTAGTATATTATGATACTACTAATAAGATACAGAATATGTTGTAGCGGCCAATAGTTAAATCATTAATAGTAATTCAAGATTTAAAACGTCACGTTATGGAAAAAGTATAAAAGTTGTATTATATTTTCAATATAAAACATTTTTATGCATTTTTTTGCTTAAAATTGATATTATGACACTAAAATTTGTTCTGTCAAAGTCGTTATTATAGAACAAGTGCTTTTTCTTTATTATTAAAGTGGGAATTTTAAGACAACGAATGTTTTTTTTTATTTTTCTGCTAATTTATTTAAAAATGCATACAATTTTGTATAAACCACGGTCGATAAACACTAGGGGTTTCTTTAAGGCACTCGCTACGCTCGTGGCTTAAAACAACCCTTGTGTTTAATAATGCCATATCTTATCGACCTTGTTGTATAAATAACTATTATTTGCCCTGTTCTATAATCAACTAGAGTTTCTCTAATTTAAATATTTATCATAATTGTTTGTAATTTTAGTGTTGATTCTTGACATGAATAAAAAGAGTATTCTTCATGAACAGATTATTTTCAACCCAATGAGGTATGTTTTAAAATAATAAAATATCTAAAATGACAATTAGGTGTTTTGTGACAACAAACTGTTTTAAATCGGAAATTAATTAAATTTTAAAGCTATAATTGACAAGTTCCAAAATTGTAATTATTTTAGACGCAATTTTCAATGTAATTTTCTATTGTCTTGCTAATTTATCAAAATTCAGAGAATTCAGCGATATGATATTCATTACTATAAAGCTAGAATAAATTTTGAGAAAAAAACTGAATTTTTTTACATTCAAATACAACGAGATATTTTAAATAACTGCAATATAGTTTAATTGTTGTATATTTTAATAATAGGATATGAGAAAATGTTAAATAGACTGGCTATTAGTTTTAATCTCGGTTATGTTTTAATGGACGAAGAACCTGCTCAGGTATCATAGACCTTATTCACAAATTAAATATATATGATAATTATCCAGATGCACGAAAACGTATCATTAAGTGTACTATATAGTGGATAGCCATACGCCCTAGCTCTCCCTGCCTAACACCATTTCTAACCATAACTAACTTTTTTTAGTAATTTCTTTAAAAGAAGTGTTAAAAGAGTGTTTGGATGTGAAAGGATAACAGTGTTATTAGACACACCTTTCAGCACCGCACATTAGAGCAGTATAAGTCTAGCTTCTTTACAGAATAAGTTTAATGTTAGTACGAGTAATATGAACTTTTATTATTAATTACAGACTATAGCGTTCATGAGCAGGTTTTTATTCTGCCTACAATAATTCATTATGTACCAAGAGTTTCAATTAGTTCGATTGTAATGACATTTTATACTTAAATATGCCATTTCCCTTAAGATATTAGAATTTCCGTAAATACAAATACGATAAATTTAAAAGAGACATCTACCCTTCATTATTGACTAAGTACCCCATGTTTGAATTTAATCAAGCTGGGTGTTCGATTCCAAATTATAACGACTGTAAATTCCACAAAAGTATCCTCACAATTGACTTGGTCCTTTCAGGACGACTAGCGATCGGTGGCGGGGAGATGGGGACACTGTCATCGGGCGGTAACGACGTCGGATGATGGTATCCACCTCCGCCAATGCCTCCTCCTCCTCCAACACCTTGCTGGGTGTCATAATCACAATACTGTCCTTGTTGCTGCTGCTGCTGGATGAGTTGCTGCTGGTGCTGGAGTTGGGTCGCTGTGGCCGCCGCCGCCACCATCGCCGCTGCATTTGATAGCGCCACATTATTGTTGTTGTTGTTATTATTGTTAAAACTATTGTTATTCAAATTAAATTGCTGGTGATGGTATTTGCTCGAATTATGATGGTATTGCGGCTGGGCTTGCTGCTGTTGGTGCTGAAGAAATTGCTGTTGCTGCTGGACGATCTGCTGCTGTTGTTGTTGCTGCTGTTGTGGCTGATGCGTGAATTGAATGACTTGCGGAGGACCGGCATGCTCAGAGTCCGTCGGAGTACTACTCGGACTACTACTACTAACCCGGCTGAGGGATGAACCTATCGATGAGGCTGCACGTGTTAATCATCATCATCATCATTCAATCAATCACATCCAAAATAGTTTGTGTTTTTTTTTTGTTGTAGAATAGTAGAATTTTGTTGTAATTGTTCGTTCATTTTTTTTGCAAATTCAAAGTACAACATTAAATTCGCATCACCAAAAATATACACAACAAAGCCCAGAAAAGCGCGCGCCGCATCCCCACCAAAATTCGGGTTCAATATCATTTTATTGGTGATTGGTGTGACGATGGAGAGGATGTTGCGGTCGTGATGTAGCCAGCGTTCAGTGGGTTTGTTTGGTGGATGATTGGGGTGGTGGTGGTGATTTACAATAAATGGACGGCAAATAATAGCATATATAAATATGGAAAAGAAAGAAAAAATAGAATAGAATATTAAGCTCATGTCGACAAGGCTAAAGTGCTATATTGTATTTTGTAAAATACTAAATTTATTTATACAGTACCGTGCAAAAAAGAAGAACAATCTTTGTGAAATCAAATTAATTCCCGTTTTTAATATTAACAATGATTTTCAAAGCAAAAATTAATAAGCTAATTAAAATCGTTCTTTAAAGGAAATTAATTATCAAATAAAACTAAATCCAATTTAAACTTCAATTAATTTCTACACTCCATATCATCCTTTTAAAGGCAGTGCACATTCGTTAATTTTCAGTCGTTTTCAGGCTTATCTGTAGAAAGAAACTAATTACTAGGAGTCGACTGTACATATTTTATACGTTGTTCTCACTGAAAAGTCAGAAAACTTACTGCTTGTAGAAGAACCGCCCCCATTTTAAAAATCCATTTTCCCAATTAACTGTTATGATTAGATAATGAAATTGCATGTCTATGGAATCATTGTTGTACTGGCTATTTTATGCAATTTTCAAACTTAAAATAGAGCAAGTATTAACGGCACAATGACGGTTTGAAATTTAACACGATATCGCGAGTACCGTTACTTCCCGCTGACTTTTGGAATATAATAACAAAGCAGGATCCAATAAGATGGCTAGAAAGGCAATAAACCAACTACTCCTTCGCTGCCGGTAACCCTGAGCTGCACATTTGTGCGATCATTATCTAATCATAACAGTTAATTGTGAAATTGGATTTTTAAAATGGGGGCGGTTCTTCCACAAGCAGTAAACTTGCCGACTTTTCAGTGAGAACAGAAAAGAAATTCTTAAATAAAAACAAATTCAATCATTTTCATTAGTTATATCAATTACAAAAACTTGTTTAAAAATATATGAGATTAAAAATCAAATATTAATTAAAATATAAATAGAAATTACTGCCTTAAAAGAATGAATTGGAGTGTATGTTTCTAATAATCGGAATTATTATGTGCCTCAGAAAATAGATAATTTTGTACCAAGTGTAATTAACTAAAGAAACATTTAACAAGTTATGATTAAAACCATTTTTATGTTGTAACTAACAAATAATAAAAAAAATCAATTTACTACTGAACTTTCAAATAAATCAATACTGTCCTTCATATTTGTACGATACTGTAAATCGAATACACAAGTCAAAAAGAGAATAGCTTGGCATATGTATGATAAGGATTGAGCACAAATTGGAACTAATCTACTATGAATGAAAGCATTCCTATATATTCTCATTTATACATTAATATGTTTGTCATATCCCCTTCTTCAACCAAACGAAATGATCTATAGGCTTATTGTTAAATAAATGAATACAGAAAAGGCTCTCCAACAGTAATTGGATATTCAAACAGAAATTTGCATAAAGTCGCTTCATATTGACGCCTTATTCATGAAAGTGTATGTAAAATTTATTAAGGAGAGCAGTGAATATTAAAATAATAAATAAAAAGGTAAAACGCGATCAAAGTTTATAAAAATTTCCATGCGACGGCTCCCATTTGAATAAATCAAAGTTTTATTACAATTCCAACAAAGAATATTGATATCATAACGTTATTAAAGTTATGTGAATACAAAAATTATGATTATTGTCTTTTAATGTGAGACTTTTTACACGGCAAAATTGCAAAATAAATATATTATTGTCTATATTAATAAAACATTTAAGAAATCGATATGCTCTAAATAATTTCCAGGAAATATTGTATTTATTCAAAATTTAATAAGCCCGACAACATACAAATATATTGAAATATTTATTTTCCAAAGTAAATTAAATTTATTTCCAGAAAAATGGGATCATTCAAGCAGAAACGAATAAATTTTTAATGAATTCACAAAGGGAAAAAAGGCTCCCCTTTTCACTTTTATACCTATAAATTATATATATATTTTTACAGTACTTTCACTAACGTTTAAACTGAATAAATATAAAAAATTGAAATAAAAACTCCATTTCAACAAAG
Source organism: Clogmia albipunctata (assembly GCA_001014945.1). Taxonomy (NCBI): domain Eukaryota; kingdom Metazoa; phylum Arthropoda; class Insecta; order Diptera; family Psychodidae; genus Clogmia; species Clogmia albipunctata. Next base: position 13,033 of record JXOV01000148.1, on the reverse strand, counting down.
CTCCACAAACCAATTCAAATGGGCTTTATTTTTTCCATTAAAAGCTTAACCGTTATTGAACAAAAAACTACATTTTAAACATTTAATTGAAATTAGTTTTAAATAAATTGTTTCAGTTTCAAACTTTTAAGTTTAATTAAATTTTAAAAAACATACAATATATGGAAGCAATAATTGTATATCCCAACAAAGTTCTAATAATTTTTATTCGATCTGGTTTTATAATAGGATACCAAACTTTTTAATGGCAATAGAACATTTCCTCAACTATAAAACTTTAACAACATTTAAAGTTTCCCTCTTCTCTCTGATTCCTTTTCTGAATAACAATATTGACCATTTTTTATTCAGGAATACACACATAATGAATAGTTATTTGTGCTACAAGGGTGTAAAGTCAACTGCATTTTTAGAAACAGGACTTTACACCCGAGCAGGACATAACGATATTGCACTCCACTCATGAGCACTGAAATTTTTACTATTTCACATTAAATTTCATTATTTACAAGGGAAATTTGAAAATTGTCATGTTTCACAGATGTTTCAAGTGAAATCTTAACTTGTACAGTTACCGTTAACAGTTGGAATTTCCCTTAACTTTGTGGTCATAAGGCAAATGCCTATTTTATTGTAACATGGACCATTTGTTGATATATACGTAATGTGCCAAAAATCGAACAAAAATAGCCAAATTATATGCAGATGGCTGTTGAAACGGTAAATATTAAAATTTTAAAAGAGGAAACGTTAATTAATTCGAAACATAATCCCGGTTGTATGGTATAGCCGAGACCAGTATTTTGTGTAGATTTGGCAACAATGGCGACCAAATTTTGACTTTGAGACAAATTCGTTGGATAGTTTATGACCTTTTTTTCACTAGTGAAATAAAAATTCCAAATTTTCACTGAGTGCCATAAAGTGAAACATTACGAAACTCAAATGGATATCGATAAGCGTATGTTTCGATACAGGAGTGCAAAAACGACTTTATTCAACAATTGTACTATTATTCTAAATTTAACAAAGACAAATATAAGTTATGATATTTAAACAATTTCAGTAATATGGAACTGAAATCAATTGAAATTGTAAATCTAAGTTCAGTTAGATATATAAGTCTAGTTATAAGATACTGTACATAATAATTGTAAAAATTTGTAATAGAGCCATATGGCCTAACTGCTAGTGTCTTTAATTAAGAAAAATTGAATTGAATCTAAACTAAAACAAAGTTCGTTGAGTTTGTAAAGTTATTTAAGATAAATTTCTAAGTCTAGTTATACGATACCGTATAGAATAATTGTAAAATAGTTATTTATACCAGGAATGTGTGAACTGATTTTTTAATTGGGAGTAAGGTTTTTTGCACGACAAAGGAGGGAAAATACAATTAAAAGTTTTATATGACACGTTCGTGGATGCTATTCTTCAAAATTTACCTTGAAATAGAATTTTAAAGTTACCTGACTTAGGATTTTTCTTATGGTCTTGACAGTCAGAATATTAAAATTGAATGTAGTAAGCCAAGATATTTATTCAGTTTTTGTTTCAAAACATCTCACAAACAAATTGGACTACAAATAAAACAAAATTGAATATATGTTAATTACCGACTTTTGTTCCAAAAAGATGGATTTACTAACGATACTTCAAAGTTTGGCTTATATTTGTAAATAATGCAAGTAATACCAGCAATTCGTATTTAACGTATTTTAACACATTCACGGTCTAGTATTTAGGTTTTTGCGATAAAATTTATTTAAAATGGAATTGATGGAAGCAATTAATACAAATTAAATTAGGAAATATAGTTTGTGATGATAAATATGTGAAATATTAAGTCTTTTGTCTTTCAAAGCATTACTTTTTTCACTGTATTGTGTTAAAAAACTTAAATTTCTCGTACATAGATTGATGATAAAATGAGACACATCACACACGGAATTGCAAAAAGGAACTTAAGTGAATTGAACTCGATTTTTCTATTAAATCCTATCAAGATAAGATTAATTGATCTCTTTAAAAATGTATCTCAAAATAACAATGACATAATCTAATGCCGTTACCCATGACAAATTTAAAGCTCGCTCCAAATCTACATTTGTGCTAATTGCTCAGCAAAACAAGCCAAATTACGATGTTCAAATTGAAGCCATTTGCCGCGCCGTGAATTCTTTTTACCTGAATGTGTGGTCTGGGCATTGGTCATGTACTTGGAATTGGGCCTCTGTTTGCTGTTACTGTCATAGAAGTTCAGCACGTCAAGGACTGCCTGGGGATTGTTCTTCTGCTCCTGCTTACTGATGTTCGAACTGAGCAGCAGCCGTTGCCACGCTTCTGGCATTCCCTGTAATGGACACAAAATCAAACCCAAAGGTCAAATTAATTACTGTCATCAATTAGAACCTAAAACCACATCCATCCACACAACAGGCATGGAAGGGATCCGTTAAGATAATGATTAATTTTGATAGAGAAAATGGGTAAATAAATCGTCAAATTTTGAAAAGGTTTTGTTCTCATCAAATGAATAATTCGTTTCATTTAAGAGGTGTCCAATAAATTTAATGAACAATGTCATCAAGTCCTTTGTATTGTACTTTTAATTCTTCAAATCTACCATTTAAAACAATTATTCAATTAGAAATGTATAATGATATATATTTAGATTTTAAGAAAACATTTTTGTCTCATTTGAGAAGCATTTTTAAACGTCCTTAATTTCATCTAATATGAGAAAGTAAATTATCCTCAAAATATTACCTACTTGAATTATATTTAAAACACTTTCTTCGGATGGAAGTCGCTTATTACAAACACTACGAGATCTTAATGATTTGCTTCAATTATCCGGTTGTTTCAATAAAGCGATTGGTGTATAAGATATTTATTTTGTATCGGTCCTAGACATTTCGTTTCAATTATCAATGGTTCAATTAACTGTTTTCTTCTGTATTCAATCAAAACAACAAAGACGCTTAACAGAAGTCAGACACATTGTTGTTGTGTTACGTCATCAACCCAACTTTCGATAAGAAGAGACGTTGCAAAATAATTATTTCTTATAGAATTGTAATCTTCTCCAACTTATATTGAAACTAGAACTTTCATTGTTCACCCAATTTAGTGGACACCACTTACAACACCGAATTTAAGATCTAAAGGGTCAGACACATGCGATGTAGTTAAAAAAAGAAGTAGCGTGTAATTTTGTGATAATTTTGACAAACAACAAGTGGAATATAAATAATAAATCGGATTTTCTCAAGTTTTATGTGATTTCTCTGGGGGTAAGTAATTTGCACAAATGTCGTTCATTAAAATTAACATCCAAGTTACATTCTTCCATCTCTCCCATCCTTCCTTTCTTTCTTTCTCTCTTTTTTTGGTTCAATTGTCTCTCTGAATCTTTAACAGCAAATTAAAATAAAAAACAGGTCCAGTACGAAGCAATACTTACTTTTACAGGCAGCTTGAAATTAAAAACAACATCGAGTTAAATTAAAAACCAAACTCAACGCAAATTAGTTATGCCATAATGGAAACAAGCAATTCGTAGCTCCGAGTGACTTTTGAGAGTCTCATCTCTATTTTTTGTCACTCGTTTTCTGTGTTTTTTTTCTCTCTTGTACTCTAGCTAATTAATTAATCTTTTGATGACTAATTGTATGAGTTGACAAACTTTGCTGATATGAATTTTATCCGATCGACCGTTCCTCTTCCTTGGCTCTTTCTAATCTCTAATCCGACTAATGAAACCTAAATTGCAACTAAACCAATGTGTGTGTATAAAACAAGCCAATCTTTTTTGATGGATTAGTATATGGAATGGAATATAAATAACCTCCAATTGTGTCAACTAAGGAGAAGCGCGCGCCACAAAATCTCAAGCCAAAATAGTGAATCCAAGTGCAAGCGCAAATTTCAAAGCCACTAGAGGAGCCAACTTACCGTAAACTCGCCCGTTATTGGATCAAATCCTACATGCACCGTGTGCTCAAAATTGGTCGGATATGAAATGTTCGGCTTCGAATCCGTATGCGATGGCTTCGAGCCCTTAATTTTACTTTTTAACGTCTTCTTCTTCCTGTCCATGTCCTCAGGTTCTGAAATCAAATTACGAAATAAATTTGAGCAAAAGGGTTGTGGTGAAACTTTAGACATGAAGATGACCAGACATAATTTAGTTTTAGTAGTTATTAATTACAAAACAAATCTTTATTTATTGATCACATTTAGGACATTATGGAAATCCTTTCAGAAGATTTTAAGTATTTGTTACAATTAAAATTATTAACCAATGCTATCGAATTTAAGATAAAATTAATTGTTAATGGGATAAAATAGAGATAAATTAACCTCAACAGGAATTTTTCTTTTGAAAAAGTCATAATTATAAATTCGTTATGTAAAAACACAAATTTTAACTAAAATTACTTTTCTTTTCAAGTTGGGCTTAAAACAATAACCAAAAATGATGAAACCCATAAAGCTTATTGAATTTTTAATGACAATATTCCATCAATTTGTATAATTTAGTAATGATTTTATTGAAAAAGTAATAATAAAATGGACAGAAAATGGAAAACACAATAATATACTAGATTATGTTAATATAACATTAAAAACCTTGAAATATTAAATAAAATTTGAAACAAATAAGGTCAAGTATCAGTAATCATAAGAAATTGGACATGATACGGCAAAGGACTCTTTCCTTGCAATGTTGTACTTTTCCAGTCAAGTGAAAAATTGATGCTAATGGAATGAGAACGAAAAAGTACCATTAACCCCCAGGTGCATACTACTTTTTGTACATTTCTGAACTACATACGTATATTTACATATTTATTTTTAAAATTAGTTTTATTAACGATTCAGTAACTATTTGTTTTAAATTTGAATGTTTTAGTGGAATATTTAAATATTCAATGTTAACCATTTTAACATTAAAATTAAAGTGTAAAATAAACTAAATAAAATGTACTGATATTTTTACATGATACATTTCATTAATTACAAAGATAGAGATTTTCTCAAAACAAATTTGGAAATATTTGTGCTAAACTCGGTAGAAGGGCCTTGTTTTTGAGTAAATATCAAACAAATTAATTGGGTCCCATAATAAAAAACGAAAAAAGAGGTCGGTCAACTGTTGTTTTTATTCTTTTTTTAATGTGTTTTTGACTGGAAATTTCATAAAAATTTCACAGTTCAATTGAAAATCAATCTTAATAACCAACTTGTTTCATTCTCAGAATGGACAATTTGTATACATTTATTTATTTAACAAAATGTCGTCTTAGAAGGTCTTTTTATTTCCAAATTGAAATTTTGTTCTTAAAATACGATTGAAACAGGATGCTGAAGATTTGTCCTTAATTAAATAATAATAGCAGTTATCAGATTTTCTAGTGAACCTTCTTTAGATTTGAGTTTAAAAAATTTTTAATATTAAATCATTGATTTGTGTAATTGTGTATTAGTTCAAATATAATAAGAATTCCAGCAAAATTAAATTACTTCCAGTCTTATGGTTTAGCACAATTATAATTGTTAAATCTTCTCGTAGTTCAAACAGGGCTTTCAAATTAAGAACTTTAACTTTTATTCGGATTTCTTTAGAAATTTGACGACTCGTTCTTACATTTTTGACTTTTGATAAACTGTCGCACGTAAATTGAGGTTTTTACCTAACCAAATTGTATAAAAAGCCCGTTTTAATAGAAGCTATATGTAAGTAATATAATTCGATCAAAATATAAAAAATCAAATTTTTGTACGAGCAATTATGTTCTGGTCATCCTTATGAACTACACAAGCAGTACAGTACCTTTTGGCAAAGGCCGCATGTCGACCGGGGGCACTCCATCGCCCCTATCACTTCCGCCTCGGTTGCTGGTCAGACGTACCGGTGGCGCTGGAGGTTTGTCCTCTTCACTGGACATAGTTGCTATTTGTTAATTTTACTCTTAAAATTAAATCCACCTCCACTCCTCTTCCTTCTCCACTTGCTTAATTTAAATGCTTTCAAATATCACACGTGCTTTCCTGCCGACGTCGTCGTCGCCGTTCAGAGCGAGCACCAGCAGAGAAGAGCCACCACCACCTCGCTCCGTCCCTATTCCTCCATCAACAATGGCCACTGATTCTGAAAAGAGAGAAGAACCAAAAGAAACCAGACGATAAAAACATTGAATTTAATTTGTTTAGCATTTTTCCGCTGCTCGTACTTCTAGAATTTTTAAATTGCATTGAAAAGAATCGCAGAACCGGACACGGGCAGGCTAGAATCCCAATTTATTCACAGCACATTCCCTGATACATGCCTATTTCGGAAAATTGTCGCTCGGGCACACAGAGCAGAGAGCCCTCATTTAAATCGCTACTGATAGCCACCGCCGCCGACTCGCCATTTATCCATTTTTCACGTCACATCGCTAATTGTTTTGGCGTTGATAAATGCGATCCGTGTCTCATATTAAAATTTCATTTCGCGAAATTTATCGCAAATTAACATTAATATATAAATAATTTATAGTTTTGATGTACTCGGATCTGAAGTGAATAACCATTTTTTTTCTTCTCATGAATAAAATGATGATAGAAGTGGTTTATTGTCTTTATTAACATACATAATAAAGCATAACACAGATTCATCTCATTGTTTTGAAGACATTTCTATGATTAATGACTAAATAATTATTTATGAAAAAATTATAAAAGACTCATGTCTTAAGAGAGGCATGTATTTAATATCTGTCTTCCGTATTTTATACAAAACTTTATGTATTTTGACGCAAAATAACAATAAAATAATTAAAAAATCATTTTTAATTTCTGAAAAACTTTACTTCATAAGAACTTTACACTTACGAAATATATTATCTCTCTCTTCTTAAGAAAAGAGATCAATTGTTCTTTTCATAAAATATTAAATCATCGATTAGCACAATAAATAATTCATAACAAATTTGGCTTCCATATAATTTTAATGAAACTCTTTACTACTTTGACAATAAACAAAAAAAACTAGTGTTTATAACTATTAAAGCACTGTTTTTTTTAAACAACGTATGTGAAAAATGGACCATGAGTAAACACGAATAGTTCTAGAAAACGAATAAAATGAGTTTTCTAAAAGAAACAAATGTTTAAGTGTTTTTTTACATTTTATACAATTCGCATATTATTTGGTATTTATTTCCAAAATATATAGTTAAGAATAAGAACATATCCTGATACTAAATTAAGATCTAAACAAACACAATTAAGAAAAGTAGATGTAAATCCAATAAAACTTTCGGTTTCAAGTTTTCTATATAACACGGAGATATAACACCATACTAATATACCCGTGATAGCACTAATTATTTAAACCACATTTACAATCTATAACCAACAATTAAGTAATATTAACTTTTGGTCATTTAATGGAAGAACATTAAAGTTGATTAATATATTATTGTCTACTTTAATGTAGAGACAAAAACTGTAAAAATATACTTCTGTTCGAGCTACAAGGATAAAAAATAATAATTTTTACTAGTTCTTGTACAAAATACTAATTTGTTGTATTTACACAATTTGTAATTATCTACGGTTATTGAATAATGTATAACTAAACAGTATGTAATTATGTGGAACTTTCTAGAGAAAGCATTGCCTACTCAAATGTAAACATGTTTTGTGTTTAAAAAACGTCGAACAGATGAAATATTAGTATCGTAATGTCAATTTTATGCAACCAAAATGCATCAACATAATTTTGTTGTATCTAAGGGAAAACAATAATAAAAAAATAAATATCATAATTAACCAAATAAGGATTCAATTAACAATTTGTAAAGGTTATAAATTTTATATATTCCTAATTACGTTCAATATTGACCAAATAATAAAAAAGCTTACACGGATTCATTAATGATTTCGTTTTTATTATTATCATCATTATTATGTAGTACTGTAGACTCTCGATAATTAGAACCTCACAATAATTCAATGTTATCCATATTTCCCTCAAAAACTTTTGATATCTCGAACAAAATCACGCGGTAATTCGAACTCATTGGCGTCTAACACTTGACAATTCGAAGTTGAATATTTGTTGTTGGAGTTTTTCAGGCATTTGTTGTTTAGCAGTCTGAGCAGCAGCAATGGAACCATTTGATAATTCGGAATATTTTAAGAATTCTTCTAGTTTCGAATTATCGACTGTATTATTATAGTCTAAATTCTATTTCAATAAAGAATCAAACTGTATACAATTTGGTATAAGCTTTGTTTGTATAAGAAGCTTATCGTTACTGTTTTAAAATAATATGAAGTATTTCCTTATAAGTACAACAGCTGATTCATATCTTCTATCAACTCAATTGATAAAATATTAGTAATACTTTTATCAGGAAGCTGAACGTTTATAATTACTAATTAAGTTATACATTCTCCATTATCATTTGCGTCACTAATTGATAAAAAGCTTGCATCACTTTCGTCGATATTCGTCAGAAAGCTGTTTAATTTTAGACATGTGTTCTAGTTAACTATCTGGAGTTACAATTTTACTACATTTTCGTTACAATAAAATTTCGAATCTAATAAAATTCAGTCAAATTCTAACTGGATTTGATCAAATTCAATGAAAGATTACTGCTCCATATTTCGCTCATAGACACAGAGGCCAACCAAACAATGGAATAAGCTTTCTATTTTTGTGATCGAGACTCCCAAAGAACATATATACAAGAGACGAGGCATTTCATTGAAGCCGGCCTAGAAACGGAATCCCATTCATTGGATAGATTCGCTATTTGCAACAACTAAATAACTGCATCTGTTCTCTAGCACCATCGTTCAATTTTCAAGATTAGACACTATTCCACACCATCGTTCAAATATTTGCTCAGTTGTTTTGTGGCTTTTCGGGCCCCGATTTGTTATTATTTTTGTGTTATGTTGTCGCAAGCTGCCTCTAAATCGGAAACCACCTTCTCATTTTTAATAATAGTTAATATGCTCAACGGCCTTTTCCCATCCTTCTTCTCTTAAAACTCGTGATTTTTCATCTTAAATCAACGACCTCGTCGTCGTCGTCTCAATCCAATTCAGCAGTAGCACCACCAAGCGCGCCTTTATTTTTCTTTCTGTCTGTGAAGTCTGATCCGATTCAAACCATAATACAGGATCGCACATTGGTCAGTCTTAAATTCCTTTACAAAAATTATACCAATAAACGTTTCAACAACTAAATTTAATGGCCCAAAGTCAATTACAAAAATTCAGTAAAAGCAATCAAATGATTAAACTTTACAATAAATTACTAAGCTCCATTACTGGTTTAAAAATAGATCCGATTCAATCGTAAAGTAAAATTTAATGATTTTTAATGGACGAACATCGAATGCACATTTCTAGTTGATATGAAGCAATTTATCTGGATAACTTCCAATACGACGGTTTATTCTTATTTAGCAAATAGATTATTTAATAATTTATCTTTATTAGAGCAGGGTATAGGCTTCGATTTGAATAATATCAACGAATAAGTGTAAACTAACCAAATTATTATTAAATCAACAATGTCTAGATTCTAGACTACTCTCATTAAAATGATACTATTAATGACTCTAGACAGCATTAGTTTTTGATAAAACTAAATTATTTAGACTATTCATAACTATGCACTGGGGCAGTATAGGTCGGACATTTAAAAGGGACTGCTCATTTTATTTATATGTAATATGATAATATGCATTCCCAGAGACCAATATAAAAAGTTAAGAACTTAAGATATTACAGAATTATTGTAACAAATTGTTTAACAGTTGGTTGTGAAAGACTTCGGCAGTTGGGTGATAAAGTAAATGGAGCGAGTTTGATGAACAATTTCTTATAATTTTGAGTACTAAACTTTATGCAACTCCTAAATTAATTTAAAAAAAAAACAAATTTAAATTCACAAATACTCAACTTTTGTTATAATAGCTCTAATAATTTAGAATTCAATCTATAATAATTGCATTTTGCACAAAATATCAAATCTCATTTAAACTCCATATTTAACAATCAAAAACACAAATGTATAATTAAAAGTCTCTCCATGGAATTTTTGCAATATAGATAAACCATATCCAAACTACTGTGCATCGTCTTAAGTCATCATTTTTATTAATTAATTAAAGTCAATGAGGTGAATCCAATTAGGGGTATGGAATTCGAAATTAAATCAGTTTTCCTGGTGAACCAGAAACGTCTGTCCGGGTTCTTATAAGACGCAGAACTATTCTTATTTTTCCACATCTTTTCATCTTACTTTCTGACCGATACCAACGAGGAGGAATAAGCAAGAAGTCGCCAAAAATGAAAATCACCACGGCTCCTAAAACGCATGGAAACTGCAAAATTGCGATGAATCATCCGTCGCAGAGCAGAAATCGATGCTTTGCTCTTCCTCTTCCCCAACCTCTCCTCCTCCCCTTTATGGCGCTCCTCCACTCCGCATTATAACCTTTAGCCGTCGTCGCCAGCCAGCCAGAGTCTGTATAGTCATCTCTACAGTCTACACACAAATTTTCCTCTTCCCCATCCGAGTTCGTCGTTCATTTTCATCGCTCCATTCATTCAGAAAAGTACACACAAAATAGCCCCGCCGAGTGCAAAAGAGTGACAGTGGAAAAGTGCTGCTTCTTCTCCTCTCCTTTCTGAAAAACTCACGCATTTTTCGACGCTCTTCTTCCATCCACCTCCTCTTCTCCTGTTGTTGTTTGATGTTTTTGGGGCGCCCAGTTTGTTGTCACCGTCCGTGTCTTTTGGTGTTTATTTAAAGAAAAACTCTCTCCTCTATCCCCCGTCGTGTCGTGATTCCTCAAATATACCAACATATAATACAAATCCGAATGAGTGGAAGACTCTGTATAGAAAGAGGAGCGCATGTTTTTCTTGGTAATTAAAAGACGACAGCCCCACAATGATGATGACGACTACGACGGCCCAGAGACAAATCTCAGATTGTCAGAAATGCCGGCGTTTTCTTCTCCATCGTCGTCGTCGTTGGGGATAAAAGGAAAACTTTTATGGCAAAGTATTATAGTAATCCCTCTCTCTATCTCTCCTTCCTCATGGAAAGAGTTTAATAATCAAAACCTAACGACAGCTGTTTGATGGATCTTAACACTACACTCTGCTCACAATAACAAACAAATCATCATATCAACTATCCAACATTGGACCCAGATTATGGGAATTTTAAGGTTCTTAGACTTGTTAAGTGTCCATCAAGGAAAAGTAAATACTACAATGTCATTCCGATTTTTACCCTTTTTTGAAAGGCTCCGATTTAATAAGAATAAAAAGGTGTTACAATTTAAATATAAACAACAAATTTTATTGATAATCATCACTATAATAAACAGTTCTTTACAACATTCGTAATTTTTTTGTTGAAAAGGTCATAAAACTAATTTATGAAATTTTTATTTCACTTTCAATTTTTGTAATAAATATTATTAAAAATGGAAACGTTTTTACAATGAATTAAAGTTATATATGTAGAATGGGATTGTAAACACCAGTTTTAAAGATTAATTTCGTATTTATTCAAGAAAATTGGAGAGATTACACAAAACTAAACTTCACGCTCTTTTCATCGCCAAATCGAATCTAGCCTCAAATTACTCGCTTCGCCAGGGACTCTTCATCTATAATCATTCCCTCAATCCTACATATATAATAAACTGATATATATTTAAAAGTTCTGTATATTTCTAATAATAACCCGAATTCCTTAAAACCACCGATTTATATTGTATTGATAGGCACCATCTTTGTGATAATAAAAAAAACCTCGGTACAAAAAGCAGAGCCTTGTTTTGTGTAAATTTCATACAAATTAGTTGGGTGCCATATAAAACCCCTGCTGTTTTTTTTCTTTTCGTCCGTTCTTTTAAAATGTATTTGTGACTGTATTTACATATTCCAATTCATAACCAATCTTAGTAATCAACTTGCTTCATTTACGGAATTGACAATTCGTACACATTTGTTTGCAAAAAATGTCATCTTAAAAGGTTTGATTTTCAAATCGAAATTTTATCCTTAAAATACGGTTGAGACACGATGCTGAAGATGTGTCCTTAATAAAAAAGGATAGTTATTAGATATTTAGTGAACCCTCTTTAAATTTAACAAAATTTTATTTTAAAACTATTGATTTGTATAGTAGTATTGTGCCGTGTAAAAATATAAATAAATTCCATTGATGCTTTTACCGTGTGTACCACAGTTGTCTTTGGTAATGAGGTTTTACACATTTTAAACCATTTTTTATAGAAAAATGAATATTTTGTTGAGGTTATAATCCAAAAGATTTGTGTTTGATTCTCTGTCATTTTGTTTTAACTCCTTAATCATATTAGGCATTCTGAATTCTAGTAGTTTCAATATATCATTCTATGAAGAATGGAAATCAACTTAAATTTAAACCACACTTCATGAAAGAGCTATTTCGTGAATTTCAAAAGTATTATACTAGTTTATTTTTATCAAAATCAAACGGAAACTCGTTTCGTGGTAGATATGAAATATATTTCTAATTAAATTATTATACTAAATTCTTGGAAACAGATTGATTTAATAACTTTTTATAATTGAAGTTTAATCCGTTTTCAACATAGATTTACTATAATAAGTTAATCAACTAAATTTCGAATGTTTTCTAATAGTTATTTATACAACATGGTCGATAAGTCAAACACAAGGGTTGTTTTAAGCCACGATCGTAGCGAATGCCTTAAAGAAAGCCCGAGTGTTTAATAATGCTTATCGACCGTGTTTTATATAAAATTTTATGTATTTTTAAATAAATTAATATAAAAATCCTAAAAATTCTTCGAATTTCTGGAATAATACATGGGGCGGCCTCTAAGATAAACTACAAGTAAACGTAGTTCATGAGTTCTCCGATAGGTGACTTATTTTTTTAAAAAAACACCAACATACCACAGTTAAGCCACGCCCTTCAAAACTAACG
>JXOV01000146.1:370-50311 GCA_001014945.1 Clogmia albipunctata | reverse complement strand
TATTCGACGCATTCCCAGTCGAGGGGAAGAAGAGAAAAACCGGAGAACGAATAAGCCGTGAAGAAGTCGCCGCAAAAACCTGTCATTGGATCTGCGCCCGTCACAATATAGTAATATTAATTTAGAAAATTTTAATCGAAAATAGTAAATTTCATTTACATTATTCGAAGGTGTAATATTAACATTTCAATCGTCAAAGTAACCACGAAATACGTCACTTTGCACCACTGAGTGCTGTAATATTCATTTCAACACTCTTTTTGGAAGAAGAATCACTTGTTTTCAAAGTAAAAGTGAAAATGACATAATTGTCAAAGGGATGCTTGATTAAAGTTTGATTAATATATATGATTGTCATTTCCAATGATTACTAGATGACACACTTTAATTGCGATTTTTTGCTATTATTTTTGCTCAGAATGTAAAATATTGTTCAACATTGTATTGAAATTGGACTTTTCAGCATCTAGGAAGAATTGCGCCCCATATATAACTATTATGATTTTTGAAATTCAAAAATAAATGATTAGAGAATTAATGAAATCGGTGAGTGTAGATTTGGTGGATTCCTACCACAAGATCAAGGACTTTTCGTTCCTGAAAAATACCAACTGGCACATTGAAATGCATTACTTCTGTTCCCGTTCACAAATTAGGAAATCGAAGATATTAGACTAAAAATTTTAAATCAATGCTTCATCATAATAAAAGTCAAAAAAGCTCTTTTACAAAACAAAAACTAAACGAAAATTAGGAGTGGCTCAGCCTTATTAAGTTAAAGGTATAAAAACAATTGGTGTTTCCCGCCCTCCCCGGAATGCCCACAAAATTTCATCAAAATCTTGTTTATTGTTTCGGATCAATACGTCTTTAAATATTGCATTGTAGAAAAGAATTTTATTAGGGGTAGCTCACCCTTAACACATATGGGTGTTTTTTTTCGTAAATGTATTGTTAATACACAAACATAATCAAATCGATAATAGCTCTTTATCAGAAAGAAAATTAAGTTAGAGCTTTATAAAATAAAAATGATCCTTTAGACTGACATTTCCAACATACCTTCAAAATTTTAAAAAAATCGGGAAAGTAGTTTCGGAGTCTTTGGGTTTCAAACACTATAATTCTAGAATTTTACATATAAAATAATTTAATAAATCGAATTTTATTTTCATAATTTTAATTAACTAGTATTTAAAATAGTTATTAGATTTGTCTTTTTTTACGTAACATAGTTTTAAATCAGTCTTAACAATGATTGAATGCATTTTTCAGTTGAAAGTGTTAATATATGTATAATAGTTTCACACTATAAATTAAATATTTGATCACCAATAAAGTAATATGTGAAAGCATTAATATTTATTGTCAGCTATTATCGGCTTGGTTAGTCTGAAGTTGTAATTATCGCGTTTAGTGTTTGCCCCGTGAAGCTCATAATTTACTTTCGCACATATTTTGACACATTCGCAAATTATTTATCAAAAATATTAATAGGTTTTTATTCAGTTGCCATTATTTATCTGTTTGGTTTAGAATTAACCTGCCACAACGGAATTGGAATCGAACAGAGCAAATATCAATTTCGCATATTGTTAATAAATATTGCGTATTGTATTTGTTCATTTCAAACTGACCGCAAAATTGCAACAAAGATATATACCGTGTTAACCCTCTAGGTGCAAATCAACAGTGGTATGGATTTCAATTTGGAGCTCAGCAGGTTAACGCGCGCATTGATCAATATTTGCATAAAAATTAAATGTTCTTCCATGCCAGCAAAATTGAAATGGAAATTGCAGGCGAATGCAATAATGGAATGGAAATGAAATGCAAAATATAAATAGGATTGCATATGTTTTGATGAATTTAAATTGATTTTCGATTTATGGATTCCCTTTTGTGTAGCTCAACGGTTGCTGTTTACAGATCGATTTACCACGTGAGATATATTGCCCGCAATGAAAGTCGAATAAATTGTAAAATGATAGTCAATAATGTTAAGAGTAATATAATATTTGCAAGCCAAAACCGTTGAATGGAGAATTGTTAAAATTCATTTTTTAATTTTATGAAAACGAATGTCTGCTGTATAATGTTGAAAACATACAATTTAATATTTTTATTGTTTAAAATTATGGACGCCTTTTTGTTTTGCTCTGGCACAGAAAATTTAACTTTCTACGAGGATAATCTCATTAGCTCTGTCAAAAATACATCAAACTTCGAGCAGATCATTTTCACATTTCCAATATTAATCCGGATATGACCTTTGTATTTTTTGTAGATGGTGTCTCCTGTGATTTTTCATTTTCTTCTCCATTGGAGCCGTTTTCGATTTAACAATAGTATATTTCGATACAAGTGATGAAATAAAAGTTATTACAGCACGAATTTACCATGTAAAATAAGTACATGAGTGCAGTAATAATCGATTTCTCATGTGTATTGAACCCTATTTTATGTAATTCTAGAAAAAAAAACATTAATCGATAATTAATAATAAAACCGTTCACAGCGGTTTTTTTAAATTGTGCAACAACAACTCACAACAAAATTTTCGTATTAAAATATTTAATTAATAAATTTGGTTTTGACAACAATATGTAATTTAATTAAATTGGTGACAATTTGCGTGCAAATTTTGAATTATTTCAGCACTCCGTGCAAAAAAGTAAACCGATACAGAACCAAAGTCCGTGAAGAAAAGTCTACTTTTCGATACGGAATTGCACAAATAGTTATTTGTACTACAAAATTGAAAACGACCCGTTTAAAATAGTAGCCTTTGATTTTTCTCATAGAAAAATAAAAAATAATAATAATATTGAATCAGTTACAGCCCGTGTGCAAATTAACGGTCGTTTTAATGTAAAAAATTTCAGCTTCTCTCGGGCGAGATCTACCTCGCTTTTCACAATACAACCCCTGAATTTAAAATTCAACAGTATTTTTCTCGAAATGGCGCCGAAATTTTGACTTTAAAACAAGTTTGTTAGAAGATCTATGACATTTTTTTCGCCCTAGTGAAATAAAAATTCAAAATTTTTACTAGGGCGAAAAAGTTACGCGTTCATCATGTCCATTAACCATTATTTGTTATTATGTATTATGCCACCACGAACAAATGATTCTATATAAAGGCTGTTTATTGACAGGTTGTCGCCATCGACACAGAACACAGATACTATGAAGAAGTCTATCACTTTTACACTTTCATCTGTATACATTCATTGAATATCAGCAGATTACTAGTATTATAGAAAGATCCGGTTTATTTCTTCGATTCTATGCACTCTCTTCAAACTTTGAAAACCTGTCTTGTCGAACAAATATCATTGGCGATACTACAAGTAGTTGTTCCACAGTTGAGGTTGGGGTATTAGTTTTTGTTAAATTTACTTTAAACAAATATTAGATTGATGTTAGTTGAAACGAGTAATGAAGTTCGAAAGAAAAATCTACTGTCTGATCAGGACTCAGACCGGAGCTGTGCAACGCTTTAACCACCACTGCACCACCCCGGCCCGTGACGCATTATGAAACTCAAATCGTTAAAAACATTGGCAAAGAAATAACATCAAATCACCATATTTTTTTTATGAATATGGAAGTTGATGGAGAGAAATATGGAATAAATATTATGGAGTTTGTTTTCAACCTTCTTTATATTTGATTTATCGTTTTCTAAACGGTAGCCACCGATCCAATTTAAATGTTTAGTGGAAATATTACGGGAATTCGGCTTCCTTTCAACTAACTGGTCCAGCAGCTAATAGGTGATTTATATTTATTTGATTTGGACAGTTTCGATTTTGGGATGAGACAATTTTTTGGAGTTAAGGTTTTGTTACCTGGAAAAGGGGTCAGGAGGATGATTTAATTAATATGTATCTGCACCTCCTTCTCTAATTATCTCGCGGCTCTATCTTTGGGAACAGTTCGACGAGGCTCTTTTTGGCCACACAAATGCGACAAAAGATCAGGAGAAAAAAAGGTTTAAGACAAAAGAGAAAAGATTAGACGGGAGTTAAAAACAGAAGGATGAGAATTTGATGGATATCTGGGACACGTTTTTCCAGCAGAACATCCCACTGATTCGGGATCAATTAAAAGTCCATCTGTTTATTGTTTATTGCACTCGCTTTATCTAGTTTTAGAACTGAGAATTCAATTGAATGCAGTTTGTTTGAAAATCTATGGCCAAAATCTGAATCGAGTTCATGCTTTTCGGTTGGCCAGAAATTTGTTAATTGGCTCCAAATTCCGAGTTTTCATAATCCCCGCCAGGAATTCCATTGATCGGATCGTCTCCTCTCTGCTGCCTGCTGCAAACAACTAACCAGGAATCTGTGTCCCCCCAAAATTTGGCATTAATTAAAATAATTTCGGATTCACACGAAAAATAATATAATACAATCGCTGATTCGAAAATTCGCACAAAAACGACAAAATACAATTCATTTGGTCTAATTTTATTTTACGGTTTCTCGTTTTGTACAGATTTGTTTTGCTTTTGGAACTATATATTTATTTATTTATCTTGGTTTTATATATAGCAAAAAATGGCATGTATAAATTTATTTTAGGAGGGGATTCATTTGATAACGGAAGGGAAATAAATAAGACTAACTTCTATATAACGTAAAAGAATATTGGCATCAGGAGACTAATCTGGGATTTTTACACAGTTATTTTAAGAGGTAATCACAACGTTTCTTAGCTTAAATTACTCTAAATTATACACATTATAATCTACTTTTCACAAATTACTACAAATTGCTAAAATATTACAAGAATCTATTGTACATAATTTTGTTTCTGGTCAAAATGGCGAATTTTTCAATACAATTCCGCAAAGGTCATTTGATGGATGTCGTCTAGAGAAGACGCCTGACTTGGGGAGTCTCTATTTATATTTTCTAAACCAGATTCTGTCTGTAGATGCTGACAACTCTCATTGATCATTGAACTGGTTAAAGAGGCGATATTTGGTAAAATTCCTCCAGGTCCCATAATTCCCTTTCCCAACGTCCCATTGGCTTGCTGTTCCTGTCTCATCATATTCCTCCTCCACTTGGCTCTGGCATTCTGAAACCAAACCTGCAGAACTCTCTTCGACAACCCCGTCTTTTGTGCCAACTGTTTCAAATCCTTTGCATCTGGATTCTGATTGATTGCAAAATACGATTTCATCGTCCGCAATTGGTGATGCTTAAACGACGTCCTCATCCGCTTGGTCCTCGTCTGCGGCGTGACACAGCCGCTCGAATTCGGCGAATGACTGCTCCCATCATAGGACAAATCCAGGGAACTTGATTGCATGTCTGATGACAAAATATCTGGCAAAAAACGGCATAGAAAACAGAAAACATCATCAGAAAAACTCTCTTGACTTGGTTTTTGATTTCCATCAAAGTCACGTAACAGTTTTCACACACAACACTCCAATTTACTCTCTCGTTGCAGCTCTTGTCCCCCAGACAATTGCCCTTATAATTGATCAGCGAGATAAAACAGCGTCTCTATGGGAGATTTAAACACGGTTTTAAGCGACTCACCTAATCGCAAAGGGGTCTCAGATCCGTCCAAATTGGCGCTTGTCTCCGAATCGGAAAGGCTTCCCCCTCCTCCTGCCGTGCTACTGGTTATTTGGTGGTGATGCTGGTGAACTGATGCAGGTGGGATCTGCTTCCGCTTTCGGGGTCGACCCTTCTGCGGACTGCCACAGTAAAACTCGTGCGATTGTAAATCACTGAAATCGATTCGTAGAGGGAAAATTTATGAGTTACTGATTTTTTAAACTGATTTTGAGGAGATAAAAATGAATTATAAATATTCCTTGTTAATTTTATCTTATAATAATTTTTAATCAACAATCAAAATTTTTACCATATACTTTATTGAGATACCTTTAATGTTGTTTTGTTCTGTCATTAAAATGTCCAAAAATAATACTTTAGATAGAATATTTACGTGTATATGTTTGTAAGTTATGACTTTTAAATGCTATTATTTGGAATGTTTGTTTTTTGCTTTTACCAAGAAGAAAAAAAAATTAAGTATTACTGATTGTTAGGCAGAATTTTTTAAATATTTTATAAATATTTCCATTTATAAAGTTTCGGAAGCTATAGCTCTTATTCACATGTAAGATATGTGAATGAGTTAATTGTCCAAATGTACGAAAGCGTGTCCTTAGGTCTATGGTGGACAGCCTTTAATTCGCTCTTGATCTCCCTGCCTAACACCATCAAACACCGTATCTTACTTATTGCTATCGATATAGTTTATTTCGACGACATAACAACCGTTACCGGTCTAGGTCTAACCAAATGGTTTTACGTAATCAAAGCCCAACTAATCATTATTTGATATGATGTGATTAGCAGTATGAAGAAATGATTCTATATAGAGCCGATTTATTGACAGGTTCTTGCCAACGAATCAGAACACACATACTACGGAGAACACAAGCTTTAAAAACCTACTAAAGTCGAACAAATAGTATTGACGTTACTAGTTGTTCGACAGTTGAGGCCGGAGTTATTTTTTTTTTGGAAATTTAATCTAGCAAATATTAATCACAAATTGTTATTAGTTGATAATGGTGAGTTTTGAAAATCTAATAATAATAATACGATCGCACAAATGTTCGTCTCAGGGTTACTGAGAACGAAGGAGAAGTTTGCTTATTGCATTTGTCGGCTTATTGGACACCTCATTTTTCTTATCTTCAAAAGTCTGAAAACGGTACTTGTTGATTCCGTCTCAAATTTCAAACCGTCATTGTGCCGTTAATAATTACTCTATTTTAAGTGTGTAAAGTGGAAAAAATGACCAGTAAAACAAAGATTCCATAGACATGCATTTTCATTATCTAAATTGGGAAATTGGATTTTGAAAATGGGGGCGGATCGTCCACAAGCAGTAAACCAGCTGACTTTTTGGTGTGACCAGCGTGTTACTCCGGCCTCGATATCGATATAGTAATTCCTTTAAATAATCATAAGTGCGTTTGGATAGGAAAGAATAAAAGTGTTTATTAGACCCGCCATTCAGCAACGCACTCGCACAATAGGGCAGTATAGATGCGGCCACTTTAATAATTAGTTACATATACAGTTAGTTTGTATTGTCATCTAATTACGATAGAATAAATATGATAAAATATATATTCAGACCCCTTATTTATAAAGTTCAGTAAAGTAATAAAATTTATGATTAATTTTCATCAAATTTTACTTGTACGAATTGAATAAAGTTTAGTAAAAAAAATGGTAGAAAAATCCTTAATTAAACAGTCATTTGTTTTAGAAGTTTTTTTGACTCGTTTTCTAATCTCCTGTGTTTAATTACGTTCTTTTTTAAATAACAATTTTAAAATCTTCCAATTATACATTTAATTTAACATAGATGAAAATTATTCAAATACAATATACAATGAACTATATTTTAAGTTTACTTCAAGAAAAAGAAACCTACTTGTCAATGCTTATCAAATCGGGTTCGAGATGATCTCCGCAGAATAATTGGCCACTATGGATGGCTGCTGTGTCGCCCGCATTGAGGGGGATCTTGCATAGGGTGCACGTGAAGCAGTTGATGTGAAATATGAGATCTCGGGCTCGCATTACAAGCTCCGTGGTGCTGAGTCCATCTCCGCATTTTGCACATCTCCTCGTGGAAAAGATTCTGTCCAAGTGAAAAAAAGACAAAGCAACAGAAAACATTACATCAATTTAATTTGCCATTGCTCTTTAACTCGGGGAGGATAAAAAAAAAAGAAATGAAAAAGGAGGATCTGGAAAACGGCCCACGATCACGATTTCTGCTCGCCAATAAATCCGCAAATCAAGTCAAACGGTGTGCTCCAATTCAAGGTTCTGCTCTCTGTCTCACAACAGAAGAAGAACAATCAAATCAGTTTGACTTCTATATAATTTCAGAAATCCCCGTTTTCATCAATTTCGTTTTCGAAATCCGTTTATTATGTGCAATTTTGTCTTCTTTTATATACTCCCCTGAAACTGTGGAGAGTCAGTTTTCAGGTAAAATGCGTATCTTTGCGGAAAGGCCAAATTAAAGAGAAAATCGATAAATCGCTGCTTGTATTTTAGTGCCTTCTCGTGAGACAACGATTCCATTTTGCAAAGGTCCGGCAGCATCAGCCGAAGAACGATCCATAAAACAATGGAACAATGTAAGTGCAGCTATAAAAGCCGTCTCGCTGATCCGCCCTTTGGTTATTATACCAAAGGATTTCGATTTCTCCTCTTTTTTCTTAATTTTTCGGTGTTTTATCTCTTCACTTTATGACCGAATCTTGGAATAAAGTAGTCCAAGGCAATAAGAGAGGTTAAAAAGAAGCTCAGTTTACTGAAAACCCTTTTAATGGATCTTTCATATCATTTTCTTAGAGAATTATATTGATAGTGAAGTTTTCTTTCGATTGCAAAAAAAGTGTTGAAGTGAGCCTTATACAATATTTATTTACATGTTTAGGTCTTTCAATTATAATAGTTATTTGTGCTACAAGGGTGTAAAGTCAACTGTTTTTAAACGAGTGAAACGAGTGTGAATCATTCGAACCGAAGGCGAGTGTTTCATCGTTTCCGAGTTAAAAAACAGGACTTTACACACGAGCACGACATAACGTTTTTTGCACTTCACTCAAGAGCACTGATTTTTTTACAATTTCACATTAAATTTAAATATTTACAAGGAAAATTAAAATATTGACATGTTTCAAAAATGTTTCAAGTGAAATGTTAGCTTGTGAAGTTACCGTTAACGTTTGGAATTCCACTTAACTACTTGGTCATAAGGCAAATGCCTATTTTATTGTAACATGGAACATTTATTTGCTTTAATTTACTTAAAATTCATTAAAGTTAAGCAGATTTATCTCTGATATCTATGTAATGTGCCAAAAATCGAACAAAAATAGTCAAATTGATATGAATTGATTGAATATGCAGATGGCTGTTGAAACGGTAAATATTAAAATTTTAAAACAGGAAACATTAATTAATTTGAAATATAGGAACGGTCCTATGGCATAGCCGAGAGGGCAACAATGGCGACCAAATTTTGACTTTGAGACCAATTTGTTGGATAGTTTATGACAGTTTTTTTTTTACTAGTTAAATAAAAATTGAAGATTTTCACTGAGTGCCATAAAATGAAACATTACGAAACCCAAATGGATATTGAAAAGCGTATGTTTCGATACGGGAGTGCAAAAAAATTTATTTTGAAGTCGTAGGTTTAAATCCGATCTTACCCTTTAGTTACTTTAGCTTGCTTTTGTTTTTTTTTTTTAGTAAAATACATGTGCATACTAAATACACAGTGTTTAATTATATATTATTCAATAACCGCAGCTAAACAAAAATCGTCCACAAAATTAGTACTTTGTACCAAAATTAAACTATTAATTATAATTTTTTTATCTTCGTAGACTAGAAGGAAAATATATTTAGACATTTTCCTTGTCACTCTCATAAAGTAGTCTTGATTTATTAATCAATTTGGATTTTGTTCCATAAAATGACCAAAAGAAAAATTTTCTGAAATGTTGTAAGGTTTTTAATATCAGTGATACACTGCAAGGTGCTATATTGTTGTGATTTAGCGAAAAATTAAAACCCAAAGATCAATCCGCTTGACAACTACTTTTCTTAATTGTATGTGCTTAGACCTTAATTTAGTACTGGGTTGTGTTCTTATTTTTCGTCATATTTCGTTAATAAATTGTTAATATACATTAATAGGCGAAATGAATAAAATTTTGTAAATACGAGTTGGGAAACACATGATTAAACACTTTTATCTTTTAGACACTCATTTCATTCGTTTTCTAGAACTTTACTTGTGTTGAATTATGGCCTATTTTTCGACTATTAACAAATTTGCTCAGTTATATATGTATATTAATAAAATCTTATATAAAATCAATAAATTGAAAGGGTAATTAAATTTTTGCCGGAAATGTCATTGAGTGACGTCAAGAATTTATTCTTTAAATTGTAATGTATATTCTTTACATGAAGTTAATTAATTTAACATTAATTCTGGATTTTTGTTTGGTTGATTAACACTTTCATAATGAAAAGTTTTATGGTAAAATAATAAACTAAAAAACACTATTAAACCGTGTTCAAGTCCCGGTAATTAGAATTTAGCATTGAGAGCTGAAAGCACACCCTTAAATTCATTATCGAAAGCGGGTGATAATTGTTATCGATGTGTTAATTAATTGAGTGACAAATGAATTTGAGCGTTTGCACGTTATTTCGTCTCGAGAACATGCTCAGATTGTTCTCTGTGGTTTTCGCGCTTAATTAAAAAATAATATAAATCCGTCGCGCTGGACTTGGGCAAAGGCGAGAGAGAGGGAGAGCAAGCGACAAAACAATTTAATTAATTAACCAAACGAGTGAATTTTCAGTTTCGATCGCAGTAAGCAAGCGCGCGTTTTAAAAATCGAAGAGTGTTCTGTATTTGTTTTGTTTTTTTTTTGTTCTGGTGATAAACTCCTGAGAATCAGTCATCCGGTCCAAATCAGACGAGCTGATAAGGATCACAGTGTGTTGTTCTTTCCTCGCATATGACAAATCGATTTTTGTCACGTATTGACACATTATTTTCTTTTGTTTTTTCTTTCTCCCGTCAATTGTTGCTTTGATTGTTTGATGCGGGGCAAAAAATAATATGGGCAGGAGAAGGAGGAGGTGTTTTCCTATTGATGGGAACCCTCAGCGACATAATTGTGACGCGCAAAAGAGGTGTTTGTTTTCAAAACATGCCTCACAAAAGCACTTCAAAGTAGAAATTTTTCGTGTTTTAATGAGAACAAGAAATGTGTGACTGACACATGTTTTTTACACCTTCGGAAATTAACTTTATTTACTTTATTTGCCTTTCGGAATAGTCATAGAGGAACTGAAGTTGGATGTTGTTTTTTCTACACGGTGTCTGTCTACATTTTTATTTGCCTCTTCTCACCTGCAATAGTCCTCCTTGCAATAAATGTTTCCACCGCGGCAAAAACAACTCAATTCTGTGTCCAGTGGCTGGGAGCACCGGCAGCATCTCAGGCATTGACCGTGCCAGGCTCTGTCCGCCGCCAAGAGGTAGTATCTGGAAGGTACAAAAAAGCACCATTACATTTGTCACTCTTCTCCAGATGAAGCTCTCTGATAATAAACTTTTTTTTTGGAATTATATGACATTGGAAGTTTTTCAACTCTTCAAACTCTTATTAAAAAGTTATAAGAGTTTGAAGTCCAACTCTCAATGAAGTTGGGAATTTTTAAGGGTTTTATAGAACTTTTTCAAACAATAATAACAAAATAGTATACTGAAGGTAGCAATTAAAAGGGATAATTTAATTTAATTTAACCGCTTGTATGAAATATAAAAATATCATTTTTTTTATATTTGTTTGGTATTTTATATACATAACCTTAAAGGCAATAAATTTAAATTTTATTTTTTAAATAAAGAAAATAATAATATTAAAGAATACTTCCAATAATAAGTTATAGTTTTTAAAAGCTACTTAACTTGATCTTTGAGAAATGAATTATATTCAAAATGGCAATCCAAAATTTTTTGGCAAACTAACGTTTTCTTCTTCGACGACATAACAACCGTTACCAGTATGGATCTAACCAATTGGTTTTGCGTAAGCAAAGCTTTTAAATGCCCTATATATTCACTAATCTTTCACAATTGACTATTTCATATCATGTCTGTAAATCATAATTTCATATGATGTTATTAGCTCCATGAACAAATAATTCCATATAGAGCCTAAGTATTGGCAGGTTTTTGCTATCGAAACTGAACACACTTACTATGGAAAAGACCTTTCGTAACTTTCATCCGTATCCGTTCATTGAATAGCAGAAGGTTACTAGTGTTATAGAAATATCTGTTTATCTCCTTGATTCTATGGACTCCATCCAAGCTTTAAATACCTGTCTGAGTCGAACAAATAGTATTGACGATAGTAGTAGATACCAGAGTATTTGTCGTATATACAGTAGAAACCACTTAATAGACAACAAATCTGTAATTATAAACTATCTAAATTTAAATAATAGATTTAAAAACAAAAAAAAGTTTCTTAAAAAAATTGTAAATAAATTTAGAGAAGATATAACTGAAGCCTACACAAGTACTGATCCTATGTCTTATCTACAGCCTCTTAAAGGTAAAATATGGGACAAATGGTCTCAAGATTTCAATAAAATAGGATCGTAAAAAGGTAAAATGTATTTTGAATTCAATGTTTCACCAAGGAGGGAAGCTTGGAAAATGAACAACAAATTTAATAACACGGAAGCAAAAATGATTAATAGATTAAGAGCAGGTTTTACAATCAAATTACAAAATGAAGACTATATATGTCAAATATGTAATACTAAAAACAACATCTATCATAAACTTTTTGAATGTATAAAATATAGTTCCAACAGGGAGCAATTTTCTATTTTGATTCAAAGACCGATCAATAATATTAACCAGTGGAATTTACAGGATTACAAAAAGGTNATCAAATTACAAAATGAAGACTATATATGTCAAATATGTAATACTAAAAACAACATCTATCATAAACTTTTTGAATGTATAAAATATAGTTCCAACAGGGAGCAATTTTCTATTTTGATTCAAAGACCGATCAATAATATTAACCAGTGGAATTTACAGGATTACAAAAAGGTCATGAATTTTATTAAGTTAAACAAAATTGTTTGTTAGTGCTATTATTAAAGGAGAGTATGTTAAGTTAGGAGCAGAATGATTAGCTTTAAGAGAGATTGTTTATAATTGTACTTAAACGAAACATATGACCTGACGTTCGGTGTCGAAAATATAGAATAAATAAATAAAAAATAGACTACCAGCAACACACACAATTGCTTTACCCAGGTAATATGCCTAGGAACGGATCGGAAGTATATGAATACATTAGAAATCAATCGTCTAATAAAGACAAATCATTACGGTCCGGTGTTTTTAATAAGTGACTTCTATTGTATATTTATAAAAATAGCACAGAATGTTAGTTTAGTGAAAACTAAAAACAAGAAATTAATTTCGAAAGAAAAAAATTATGGTCTGATCAGTGCTCGAACCTGGCTGGTACCCATCGAGTTAAATTCAACAACGCTTTAGCCAACTGCCCATCACGGACTAGCTTAAACATTTGTATTTCAGAAAATAAATGATAACCCTTAACAAATTCCCTAGGCCAGGGGCTCCCAAACTTTTTCAACCCACGGCGCCCTTACAAAGGTAAAACTTTGTCACGGCGTCCTAACAAAGATAAAATTTAATCACGGCGCCCCTATATGATAAATTTACAATCGAATGAAGTAGGTGCAAACAAAACTTAGAAAAGAACACACAGTAATACTTTACTATGTGTTCCTTTCTATATAACATAACAGATGAAGTTGAGTTTCTTTATTTAAAAATTATTTTTGTACAAACAGGGGCGTATGCCAGTTGCTACTTGAGTTCCTTTGCCATGCTTCGGATTCTTCTACTAATGATTAGAATACGAGGAGTCTCACGGTGCCCTTCTATACTTTCTATGGCCCCCCAGGGCGCCGCGGCGCACAGTTTGGGAACCTCTGTCCTAGGCTAGGCAGCCAAGTATGTTTTAAAATACAATTTTTTTTCTTTCCATACTCCTAAATCTCGTGAACGAATTTTTTTTATTTATCTAGTTTATATTACAAACTTTTAATGAACATATCACTTAAAGGTTTGAGCAAAGCTACTTTATAAGGATTTTAAAAAGTAATACTTTCGATCGTAAAAACAAATTAATTGAAAAGGGTTTCGCCTCAAAAGTATATAATTACAAATCGAAGATTGCAAATTAAGTTAATTTGTCGAAATGGAGGCGTACAAATCGCTAGTGATTTTGTGATGATTCAGTGGGAATCATGAATGGGATATGAGGTTGGGAGTCTGCAAATTTGTATCGATTATTGCACGACATCCTCGCAAAGAGCCAGACAGACAGATAGATCGGTTCAGAACCGGTCCCAATAAATCGTTATTGGTCGTCGAAATGTGGGGATTAATAATAGTAATTTGTGCCGAATGAATACCTGTCTTTGATTGATGCCCCACAACCTGCGCATGTGTTCTCCGTCGAGGCGGATTCCGGCGAGACGAGGTCTTTCAGCATTTTGTTGTAATAGACCAGGAGCTGGTGCTGCTTCTGCTGCTGGCCCAGAAGACTCCCCACTGCAATTATTTATGCAATAATCAGCGGTAATTAGAGCCGATTGTCGTCGTCCCCGTTTTTCTTTTTGTCTCTATTAGTTTTATTTTTGTTATTCTTATTGGGCATGGCGTCCGTCGTCCAGCATCGCTCTTTTTGTCCCTTCATCATCGCCAAACGGACACTATTCATTCGTATACCTGTAATAAAAGTCTTTGAGGTGATTGTTTTGTCATTTTAAAAAGAAGAGTAGAAAAATCAAAAATTTCAAAACATATAATAGCCATTTCAATTCAATAAATAGTAAAAGGTTTTAACTAGATAAATATAGTAGATAGTATTAAATAATAATCCTAAAATGTATCGCTTGTTTTAAATTAACCCTTAAATGCCCACGCGGGCCTTTAGGCACGCTAACTTTGAGTGATAATATATAATAGAATTAAACATTTTAAAAATGTTAAAGTAACTACCTATTAGTCATACACACTTTGATTTTTTCAAATATCTTGAAAACTGTTCGATTTATTCAAATAGTGAATTCAGGGAAAAAACAAAAATTAATTATTTTTTTAAAAATCACTTTTTTCAAAAATTATTAAAAATTATATGCCAAAAAAATTTAAAGTTATAAAAATTATTTCATAACTCTAAAGTATATCTCTTACAGATATTAAAATAATTGTTATAAATAAGTAATAATTGTAAATTTTAGAGCTTTACAAAGTTAGCGTGCCCAAGTCCTACGGTCATCTAATAGAAGACCTGGGAAAGCCTAAAGGCACGCTAACTTTGAAGAGTTATAAAATCTGCAATTATTGCATTTTTTAATTTTTTTCTTCGGACTCGTGCTTCTTGAAATTATCTTTATCTACAGTAATTTTCTCAATTCAATAAAATATCTGGGCATTACAAGGTTACATAACTATTTAATTTTGCGAATTGGTATATAGGTAGGTTATGCCCAAAATCCGTTCGGGGAATATAGCCCTTATTTAAATATAAATATATTAATAAGGTAATTGAAACGATTCACGATAACGTATCATTAGATATACTCTAGTCAGAGTCAAATGCCCCTCCTCGTATATCGCCCTAGCTCTCCCTGCCTATCACAATTTCAGTCCCTAACTATCTTGTTGCTCTATAAATATAGTGATTCCTTTGCGAAGGTTTAGGATGGGATAGGATAGGATGGGAAAGAATAAGAGTATTTATTAGACTTGCCATTCAGCACCGCACACTAGGGCAGTATAGGTCTGGACACTTTACAGGAGATGTTTATGTTGGTAATATGTACCGTTAGTTGGAATTACCATGTGTTTTCGGGCGGAGACAATTATGATAACATATCGTGAGGGTAACTCTTATCTAAATTTGTATTTAAAATAAATAGCTCGCCAAACCTAATTCCCGCCTAGAACTTAAATTTATGATAGATCAATTTCTAAAAATTTTATGCGAATAAAAAGCAGAAATTTAAAAATATTATCTAAAAATTTTTATCTGTCTCGTGGCTGTTGTGGTAACGCATCCGGCTTCCTCTTCGGAGTTAAGGGTTCGATCCCTGGGCGGATAGGATTGATTGGGTCCTTTTTCAACTGGTCTAGGTGCTATTAATTGACTAATAATACACTGAAAACAAATAGTCCCCGAAATGTCACAAACCCGTTGGTTGAGGTTGTGACCCTCCATGTTCCTTACAGGAATTGAATGGGAATTTTTTTTATCTAAAAATTTTTAAACATCGATATAAAAAAATCTTTGTAAATAAATTTAAACTAAAATAAGAAATACATAAAAGCATATTCCAATTATGATTGAAAAACGTTATTAAACACATTTACGTACTTTCGTTAAAAATTATAAAGAAAAGGAGTCTAAGATCTTTTATAAAATAAGATTGTTAAACGATATCTTATTTTATAAAAGATTAATTAATCTAACAAATTAATTAAATCTTAATTCCTTCCTCCTTTTACTTTTGGTAATACAATCGAAGAATGTCTATAAGTAGAACACATTCTTATTATTCAATTTAAGAAAACCGGAACGTCTCAATCACAACGGATTTTCTCAGTGTATCTATCCATAGAATTTCTTAAAAGTTTGTATAAATCATAAAAGACACGCTTTACCTCACACATTGTTTACGTTTTGTAGTTTATAGATTTTGAATGAATAGTATTACTGATTAAAATTAATTTATAATTTTATAGTTTAGGCAATGTTGAAAATATCTGACGAATTAAAATTTACGAGTATAAAAAGTAATCAAAAGTAACTCTACCACAAACAGTTTTGTTCCTTTAGCTGAGCCCGAGGCAGCGACGGCGGCACATCTTCTTTTCTCGTCTTCGTCACCAATCATAATTTCAGAGTTAATTGTTATGAGACAATCACGGCCTTATTGGCAGCAACAGCACCAGCATCAGAGGCGACATTCGCAATATCATCCGCATAATAAAAAGATTACAGCAATGGTGCGTCATGAATTGAGAGAGCGAGATCCATCAATCTCGGCGATGATTTCTTTCCGGACGCGCTGCTGCTCAGAGAAAGAAAGAAGAAAACGAGAAAATAGCATGCGTTGAGAAAAAACAATTTGTGGGAAAATGGAGGAAAATGGCGACAAGTTCGTTTTTGTTCGCTCGTCGATAAAACTCTTGTCGCCATTTCTATTTTATTTGCGATGCACATTTTCGCAATTACTTTTATTCGAGAGCAATCTGAAATATTTCAAATATTTTCTCCCCGAGAGCAGTTTAATTGACTTCGAGTGCATTTCTTTTGCATTTTATGGTAATTTCAACAATGTGTTTTTGACTTTTTAGATTTTGGTTTTGTTTTTGATTGACATTGTTATTGATAAATATACTCTTTTTATTATTTCGAAAAATATTTGTGGAAAACTATGTTGATGAAACGTCAAAGTTTGGATGAAATCCAATTCCAATTTAAAGAAGGTTCTCTAGAAAATCTTCTAACTGCCATTATTTTATTGAGGGCATCCTGTTTAACGATAAAATTTCAATTTGAAAATCAAATGACCTTTTAAGACGACATTTTGTGAACAAACATGTACAAATTGTCAAATCTGTGATTGAAGCAAGCTGTTTACTAAGATTAATTTTGAAATGGACTACGAAATATGTATGAAATTTCCAGTCACAAACACATTTAAAATTAAGGACCGAAAAAAAAGGAAAGGGATTTAAACTGATTTATATAAAATTTGGTCTTGTTTCATCTTCGCCATGCTTTAATGATTTTTAAAAGAAAAGATAAATTTTAATTTCACTATAAATTCTTCAATTATTCGTAGTTAAATATATCTAATTGGTATTTATTGCAATCAAGCAAAACAGTATGTTTATTTTTTATTGATTTAAACAATTATAATAATTAAAACCTATTAGTTAATATGAAACTAAACATCGTTAAATAAATTACTTTTTAATGGCCAAAAGCAAAAACAAATTGTGTTTATGCAAAAAAAATCATTAATCTTGATAATGATAATATATTATTTACAGTATTTTATTTGAAACAAAACATTATTATAGAAATAATTTGCATTTGGATAAAAGCACAGTTTCTATTGCTTTTCAAATCAAATTAAATTTTTATATAATTACTTATTTTATTTTTATTTACCTTTCAAGTAAACATAATAGTTCGAGTGGGACATAATTAAATACGAGTAAAATTCTAAAACACCAATAAAATTTGTTTTCTATAAGATACGACAGTTTAATTATGTACTTTTTCAACCGTTTTCTTTCATTATTTTATATAATTCAATTATTTATTGTTGAATTGATATGGTAAATATGAAATGAAGAATAAAAAGTCAACGATAGTATAAATACACACAATTAAAGAAAGAAGCTGCAGATTTAATAGAACGTTAGGTTTCAAATTTTCGCTATTTTTAAGAATCAATATTTAGGATAAACTTCACTTTTGGTTTTAAAAGAAAAAAAAATCAATTTGGCTTATAAATCACAAATATATTGACAAAAATAAAGAAACTAATGTTGCTTGCAAGGGACTAAAATCTAAATAGTATATTTCGTAACAAGTGGTGAAATAGAGGTTATTACAACACGAATTTACCATGTATTTTGACGATCACAGCGAGTTAAAGTAGGTAAATTGTGGACACAATCTGTACAAGTAAGACAGATTGTTCATTAGAGTGAAATGAGAATACTCACATCGAAATGGTTTTTACAACTATATTTATTTTGAATTATTTCAGCAGTCCGTGAAGAAAAGTATACCGTTACAAAACCAATTGTGTGAAGAAAAGTATACTTTTCGATACGGAATACAAAATATAATTTTTAGCAATTGACTATTAGTACAAAGTACTCATTTATTATATTTATACGATTTGTAATTAAATTATGTATAACTGAACAGTGCGCAATTATGAAGCACAGCATTGGCTACTAAAAGGTAAAAATTTTTAAATTGTGTTAAATTAATCGATTAAAATAAAAATACAAAATTGCATTTGAAAAAAAAGAAACATTGCGGAAAAAAATATAACCAGTATAAAGATGTAGATACGAGTATATTGATTAATTTAATTAATTTTAATTTATTCTTAATTTTTTAATTTAACATAGAAAATACTTACAATTTGAAATGGAAATAAAAAAATTAGTTTATTAAGTATTAAAATCTAAAGTTTGTTCGTAATTTTATATTATTTTTAATGTAAAATAAGGAAATATTTGAATATGCAAGATCATGGTGTTTTTCATTAAAAACTTCATATTCTGTTTACTATTCTTAATAAGTAACCAGTTTTGTCTCATTTTATGGTATATTTTATAACGCAATAACAATCTGAACGTAAAAATTAGAACAAACAGATTTCGTCAATTCAGGTTAGTGTTGTTTTTTATTGTGTAGTTGCTAAATACTCGTGCAATTTAATTACAACTGATTCTTATATAAGTTGTCACCAAAACTCATACGTTTTTGTTTAGCAATAACTTGTCAAACAATGTAGTCTCACTAAGTAAATATTTCACATTACGTTGAAAATATGAATCTTGTTTTGTCTGCAAAATTTCTATATTTAGATAAATACAAATTAAGTGTTAAAAAAGTATATCATTCATATTTTGGCTCTGTAATTTGTTCTGAAAAATACGTTATTATGAAAGAAATTCATCAAATTTAAATAGAAGTCAGTTTCTTTGTGAATGATTCAACTGTACAAGTATAAGCCCTGTATGAATTTTTGTTGCTTAAAATGGATATTATGACACTCAAATTTGCTCTGTCAAAGTCGTTTTTATAACAAGTGCTTTCAAGGATTCTTTAAAGCACTAATGCTTTTTATTATTATTATTAACGTGTGAAATCCGTAAACAAAATTCATCAATTTATATGAAAACTTACAAATCAACATTTTGTTATGAAATAGAAACATTAAACTATTACCCAAAAATTTGAATTTGTACCGGAGAAATCCAAAGCGATTACCAATAAAGTTACTCTAAGTCCAGTGATCGAAGCAATGAAATTAAAGTTTAACAAAATTGCGAAACCATTACACTGGATAATTTGAATTTATTCAACGATCGGTATTTTATAAGCAACAAAGGCAGGTATAGAATTTTATTGGTGTGGAACAGTTCAAAATATATTTTGAGAGAAATTAGATGAATTTTTAAGTTTCTTATGTTGATTTATTTATAGATTTGATATGATAAGCATTGTTATAACCCTGGGCATCTTTAAGAATTACGACTACTTGCCACAATGTGAAAGAGAGGTATTAAACGTAAAGGAGGTATTTAAAATATACTTCTTTCTATATCACTGTGTAATTGGGAAACTAGATTTAAAATTTGAATTTAGAAAGATAATTGTGCTAAACTCGATAGAAGGGCAAGAGCCAAATTTTATACAAATCAAATTCCCATTTCATCTTTTCTTATTTTTGTCCATTATTTTTAAATGTGTTTATGACTAGAAATTTCAAACAAATTTTATAGTCCATTTCAAAATGAATCTTAGTAACCAACTTAACGATTTGTGCACATTTGTTTACAACAAAACATTTAAAAGGTCATTTGATTTTCAAATTCATGTTTTTTCTCATAAAATACGGTTGAAACAGGATCCTTAAGACGTGTTTTCAATAAAAAATAACCATTATCAGATTTTCTAGTGAACCGTCTTTAAATTGGAGTTTTAACAAAATTTTAATTTAAAACTATAGGTTTATGTAATAGTATTTGTACTGTGTAAAAATATAAATACAATTTTAGCCAAATTCTGCCGTTCCATTTTGATTGTTTAGTAGAAATGGCTTTTTGGGATTTTTTTTACTTAAAAATGCATAATTTGTTTTTTTTTATAAAAAACTGTCGATAAGCATTTTTAAACAAACGGGCCTTCTTTAAAACACTTGCTATTTGCTGCGCTCGTGACTTTTAATAACGCCTTACTTTATTCACCTAGTTGCATAAATAACTATAATATACTGATCTTAATTTAAAAAAAGCTTTCATATGAAAAAGGTTTTTAGAATCATGAGCGTAGTGAGTGTTTTAAATAAGGTCTATGTAAATAAGTGTTTTAAACAAAAGCATTTTTAATCAAATTATCATAAGAACCTTCAAATCGAAAGTCTGTATGCAATTTAAATTAACCAATCATATTTATTCGTGACTAAACTTTAATAATAATGTTGTAATTACGGAATTATGGAAATTTTAAGAATTGTCTGAAAATGATAAGAAACATGATTGAGAAATTTAAATTATTTCTGAAAAAATGAAATAATACACAAATTATCAATAAAAATATGGAAATAAGAACAAAAACTGTTTTAATTGTAAGGGATTAAGATACATAAGTAATTGTCTTCATTCCGCAGTAAGTAATTTAAATTTGCAAAACTAATTGGTCGGTAAAAATGAATACAATTTGCTTAATAATTTTAAAAATTTCGCTGATAATTTATTTGGTATAATTTCCTGATAACTGGGAAAAGGACCCTGCTGGTGTCTTCTCTGTCCATTCCAGCTCTTGGGGCTCTCTCCTCTGTCGCATGACAAATTGAAATTAATTTAAGCACAGTTTAATTGAATTCATTCGTAATTTTATGGCAAAATAATTAATTTATATATAATTCCATTAAATCAATATTTACGTCGCTTTGCAATTAAGCATGCAGTCCATTTTGGATGTGTGTGCAAATGTGTAAATGCATTTTATCCGCAATAAAACACGCACAAATGCGAGTATTTACATTTTGCGGAATGTCCCAGGAATTTATTTACACACACACCGGAGGGTATTGATTACTGATTTTTGGATGGGCGGGAGCACAGCAGAAACCCTTCCATTAAACATGGTAATTAAAATTGTAAATGAACCAAAGGAGAGATAGAGAACGAGAGAAGGAGAACAAGAAGAGAGTGTAAAAGGGAGAGCAAAGTTGAAATGGGGGGCTCGAAAAACGCGTTGAAAACGTTTAGCAAAGGTGTGAAATTTGCATATTGCAGTCAATTTAAACACACTCGGCTTTTGGAACATTTTTCACATAATTATTTTTAATGTGCACGTTTTTTGTGCGGTTTTTTTTTATAAATTAAGTTTTTTAATTCTCTCTCTAGGAACAAAAACCCTGATCAGCCGTCAATTATTTGCATTTCTGATGTAAAGTACACTTTTATTGCGTGCTTTGGACAGCTTTGCACCCGGCTACAAAGTATTCTTTTTTGAACCCCTAATCACCACGCACCTTTCTGATTTTTCACGCCTCTCAATTAAATGCACAACACTGAATATATTATGTTATCAAAAAAAGTGTCCGAATAATTAGGTATTACACTGTTAGAGATTTTAATTTTCACATGCATTTTTTTAAGTTTCACTTTATGTAAAAAGTGATTTTCTCCATTATTTTATGCTTCACTACTTTAAAGATGATTTACTATGTTTCACTTTAATTGATGAGATTTGTTTTTAAACTGTTCTCTTGTTAATCACTGGATTTTTTTATTAGTTTTCACTGGAATTCGCCGCTTTTTAATCATTTTATTGTAGGGACGACAACGAGACAAATCTAATGGCATTCGCGCGCACAAAAATTTCACACCGAATTTTCAGCTCGGAAATTTTTCTGTTCCATCCAGAGGAACTTGTCTTATTCTCGTACACTCCTCTTCTCACTGCTGGAGAGGCGGCGAGCCCGCGATTCGTAAAAAAAAGCTTCTTCTTCTCCCGAGACGAAAGAATAACAAGAAAAAGTACACCACCTCCCAAAGTTTTGTTCTTCTTCCTTTTCTTTTTGTAGAGGTTTTTTCTCGTTTTCTTAATTTCTGTTTTATTTTTTCTCTTATTCAATGATGTTGTTTTTTTTTGTATTACTTTCCCGGCTTGAAATTCGTGAAATTTGCAAAATTCGCGCGCACGCTGCGGTTTTTCGGCGACGACAGACAGGAAAACAATGATTTGTGAACAATTTTTCGGGATTTTCTTCCCTGTGTAGGGTTCACAAGTTCAAATGTATTGTTGTGGAAAAGAGGAGGAATAGAAAACCAGCCGACGTATGCTTTTTTAGTATGTGATGCCTCTTCGGAATTGATTTGTTTTCTCCCCTCTTTTATATATTTGTTTTTGTTCTATGTATTACTTTTTTGTATTATCGGTGAAGGGAAAGTGTTCCCGCAATTGTACAGGTCCTGACTGACATAAAAATCCCTCGTTTTCAGTTCTTTTTTTCCTGCTACTTGTCAGGAGAACAATGATTGTCGTTGTTTGTGCTTAGAATGGGATAAAAATTTCAAAGAAACACACCCACAATTACATAGACTTCTCTTCTCCCGCAATGAATTTACAACCCTCATTTGGATGTTAAAGTTTTGGAGTTATTTCTTGTTGTACAATGATAAGTTTTAATATACATCAAAATTTATTGAATTATTGTATAAAATCTATATCGCTAACAAATAGTTTTTCTGTATTGATTAGTATTTATTACAAATAAATTGAAAGCTCATAACTGAGTTGAGATATTATAATTTAAAATGAAACTCAAAAGATTTTTTGGCAATTCTCTTCTTACACTAATTTGAGTACCTGAGTACATAAAATTTAATTAATTAATTTATTGTTTTTTTACTCTCAAAAATATTATAATTATGTATGAATACTCTTCACTTTTTATAACATAATTGAATAGAAATGAAACAGAACCATGTATGATATAAGATGATTAAGATGTTTGCACTTTTACTGTTTTTATACAATTTGCTAAACTTTGAAGATCCGTTATACGTGTACTTGCAATTTAAATAATTTACTTTTCAAATAAGAATCTGTCTTGATTTTTTTATAATTTAATGTCTCAAACCATTGAAAATTTGTTAAAAACAAGTTTGTGTAATTCCGTATCGAAAAGTAGCCTCTTTTTAACTCAAATTGGTTCTGTAACGGTTTACTTTACAGCATGGAGTGCGGTAATATTTCCTAATTTGCACGCAAGTTGTCACCATTTTAATGAAATTACATATTGTTGTCATAACCATATTTATTATTTAAATATGAAAATTTCGTTGTTCCACAATTTAAAAAAAAAACCGTTGCGAACGTTTTTAGTAGTAATTATCGATTTACAGATATTTTTTCAGAATTACACAAAATAACGTTAAATACACATGTGAAATCGGTTATTACAGCACTCATTTACCTACTTTATACTATTAAATACATAATATCCATTGAAAAGAAGGATGAGTATGGATTGAGAGTCGACAATTTATATTTAATTGTTAATTGCAATTTTTATAGTACCGGGTATTATTTAATTATACAGTGGACCACTCTGGGACCGAAATAATTTGGCCTTATTAGCCGACTGGTCCTTTGAAGCAATTTATCAATAAAAGCTAGAATTTGATCTGTAGATAAAGATTTTTAAATACGCACGAGTATGTACATATTTTTATACATTCATATGTGCTTGGAAAAATATATTTATTAAATAATAATTGTTCAATATGTGTCTATCCTGTAAAATTTAAAAATAATTCAATTGTCAATGACGTGTACATGTATTGTGTCTTGTCAACCAAACAAATTTGAGCGTTAATTTTCTCCCGGTAATAACGAATGAAAAGGGACGTAAATAAGAAAATGGCATGAATTTAGCAATCTATTTTATAATTAAATATGATTTTGTATGTAGTGATGAACACATTGATAACCAAAAAAATTACGACAAAGAGACGTGTAAACTATTACGATGTCATCAAATCGGCAAACACAAACATGTGAGGAGACGATGTTCTGCGATTTTTCCCACTCTTTTCACTATTTCAGTCGATTAAATAAGAGCAGGACACATGGTCAAGATCGGTGTGAATAAAATTAAACAAAAGACTGAGTTTTTGTCACTTGCACTTGTTCTTGCAACTCTTTGTAATAATGATCTTGGCCATATAACGGTCCTATAAAGCGATGGGTTTGGTTCCATTAAGCAAAGAATTTTTATTGTATTGAAGAAAAAAAATTCAATAGTTACTTTAACAACGTGTTGCAAATTGCAAAAATATATTATTTTATTTGAAACTAAACATCATTAAATAAATTACTTGTTAATAGCCAGAAGCAAAAATAAATTGAATTTATACAAAAATCTCCTCTTAATCTTGATAATGATGATTAATTATTTATGATATTTTATTTGAAAAATAAACATCGTTAAAGAAATAATTTGCAAATGGTTAAAACCATAGTTTATATTGGATTTCTAAATTAATTCTCTAGTTGAAAATAGCTTTTTATATAATTAATAATTTTCAAGCTATAGACTTCTAAAATAGACATGATAGTTTTTTTAACAACTTGGGGAAAAATGGACCCTAATTAAATTCTAGGAAACGAATGAAATGAGTTTTATTAAAACAAACGAGTGTTTGTTTTGATAACAATTTTTTTCACAAATCGGTGTTTTTTTTTTCTTCGACGACACAACAACTGTTTCCGGTCTGGGTCTAACCAATTAGTTTTACGCAATCAAAGTTTTCAAATTCCCTATTAATTCATTTGGCAATCTTTCGTTCTACGAAGAGGACCATCTCTTTCACAACTTTCATCTGTATCCATTCAATGAATAGCAGCAGGTTACTTATATTAGAGAAAGATCTAGTTTATCTCTTGAAACCTTTGAAAACCTGTCTCAATTCGATCAGATAGACTCTAGTTGTTTGAGAGTTGCGGCCGGGGATATAATTTTTTGTAAAAACGAGAAATGAAATTCGAAAGAAAAAAAATACGGTCTGATTTGGGCCCGAACCTGCGACGGTTTTGAGATAACCAATTCTGTAACAACGCCAACGCTTTAAACACTGCGCCACCACAGATTGTAATAACTTAGGGCCTTAACTCACACACAATTAAAAATGTATAATCCAACAGTATTGTAATATAAACCAAGTCCTTGAGGATGCATTGACTACTAAAATTAAATTTTTTAATGGCGTCAATGTCAATTTGTAGCTTCAAATTGATAGTATGACACTAAAATTTGCTCTGTCAAAGTCGTTTTTATATCAAAAGTGCTTTAAAGAATTCTTTAAAGCCCACGTGATTTTTCTTTATTATTAAAGTGTGACCTCCATGAATGAAATCTAACAAATTTATATGGACGTCAGTTTTGCTATGTGGGGTTTAACTGTATTTGCGGATGTATGTGCGTGTTTTTGACTGTTGTACCGGATGCTTTAAATTTAAATTAGTACAAATATAAATAATAAATCAACTGTTTTTCATTCTTTTAAATTTAAAACAATCCATGAACTGATAATATTTCCTATGTGAAAGAAAGAGAAGCAAGATATTGCTTTCTTCATTTTCTCTTAGAATTAGGAAATGTAAACAATGTGACCGAGACAAAAAATTTAAATTTAATTTTTATGACAAAGAATGTTTTTTTTTAAATTTTTGTGTTAATTTATTTAAAAATGCATAAAATGTTGTATAAAACACGGTCGATAAGCATTATTAAATACTCGGGCTTTCTTTAAGGTACTCGCTATCATATCGAACTTGTTGTATAAATAACTATCATATTATTACCTCTAGAAATTTTAGAATTTTTAATCAAACTTCTTTATTTAAAAGATTTTAATTAAATATTTGTAACAAGTCCCTGTGTTAAAAAAAGACTTTTAAATACTGATTTTCAAACATTACTCGATTTGCATTCCATTTTCAGTCATCAATTAGCCAATAATGACATTGCGTGAAAATATGGAAAAATGTAATCATTACGTGTTAAAACAAGCAATAAAAATTGTACACAACAAAACAATCAAGAATAGTAGTAGTTGGACATTATTGGAGCATTACGATAGCTGATTAACATTTATCGGAGATTAATTGCTTTTGGTGTGAGTGGCAGCATTAAATTGCCCGTTTCGAGAGTTCGGGGCAATAAAAATGCTTCTCTTCGGAAGTGCATTTTATAGGTTAGTTTAGATTTTGATCTGTCGAATTATCACGCTATTTGGGATAATCGGTTGATTGTATTACTCCCTTGGCCAGACAAGAAAAAAAAACAAAACAAAAGCAGGCTAGTTAACACCAATAAACCAACGGTCGTCGCCGGTCAATAAAAATTAGAGTCGAGGAAAACATGGAGCGCTGGGTGTTACTTTAATTTTAATTGAATTAATTAAAATATCAAACATCATCGCACTTTTTTTCTTGTTATTATTACTTTTATAGACACACCAGTCGTTGGTGTTATGTACAATTGAGCGGTAACAAGTAGAAATTAAACCGATAAACTAACAGGGAGAAGGAGTCGAAAATGCCTGGTTTACACTTTGATCAGACAAGTTTTACTAGTTTACGAAAATAATCGGATACAATTTTTTCCTCCTTTCAATGCCTATAAGGAGCATGGAGGGTCTCAACATCAACCAGTGGGTTTTCAACATTTCAGTGACTATTTGCTTTCAGTGTATTATTAGTCAATTGATAGCACCTAGACCGGTTGAAAAAGGACCCAGTCAATCCTACCCGCCCAGGGATCGAATCCATGGCCTCCGAGGAGGCAGCCGGATGCGTTACCCCATCGGCTACGAGGCAAGTGTATAATCGTGGAATCGTGTATAATCGGATAATCATAGACTTATTTTAAAATTCAGGGAATTTTGAATAACGAGATAATATTCACATGCCTACAAAAATTCAATAATATTGGGTGAACCATTTCGGAAACGTATTTTTTGGAACATTACATTGGTTAAATAAATTTATTAGGGGTGGCTCACCTTTAACACGTATGGATATAATTTTTTTGAATATATGTTTGATAGTGCTTAATCATAATTGAATCCAAAAAGACTATTTTTCAACAAAAAAAATAAGGGGTGAAATACCCTTAACATTTAGGGGTAAGAAAACTATCATACAAAATTAAGACTAACCTTCTCCACATGCCCACAAAATTTAATTAAAATAAGTTAAACCGTTTCAGAGGAGTTCGGCTTCATATATTGCTTTGAGGCAAAATAATTTATTAGGGGTGGATCATGCTCAACAATTATAACTGTATTTTTTTGGATGATTTGACATTTTGCCGGTCCAACCCCATATTCTAAAAAAATTTGATTAAAATCGGTAAAGTAGATTCGGAGAACGAATGCTTCAAACAGGGTGACAAGAGAATTTTATATATAAGACTACATATATATGAAAGTAGATTAAAATTAGTATGATTTTGTTTCTTATGGAATTGTATTATTACGAAATATTGATAGCTAATTAATTTAAATTATATTATTTCTTTTTTCTAATTTTTTACAATGTTTCATTTATTAGCAACATATGAAAATAACTTAAATATTTTGTTTTTTGTTTAGAAATACGATTTTATTCGAAAATTGCTCATACCTCAGTACAATAAAACTTGCTTCAAGACCTAATGTAAACTAGTTATTCTAGTCTGAAAAAGAACCTATAGAAGTGCACCACACCTCCACCGCAATATTACAAAAACAACAAAGTGAGAAAAAAACGAAAAAGAACTAGGAATTAACAATTTTATTGGTTCAACACTTTATAGATCAATCTCCTCGTTTACTGCCACGATTACGATCTTGCACAATTAAGCCTTTATACCGCAATAAATTCAGCATTAATTAATTAAGGGAATTTAAATGGCGATCAACCGACGACTACGACGACAACGCGAGGAAAGGAAGAAAGGAGGAGGAACAAAAAATCGAATTACAGGGCTTGAACGGTTTTCCAGAAATTAATCCAAGTAATCGGGATTTTCAATAAAAAACAAGACATACGTATTTCCGAGTGAGTCCTATCTTTCTCTAATCTACAGCAAATTGCATCCAAATTGCAATTGCGCCTTTTAATCAAATAAATAAGGCTTTTTCTTTTCCGTTTAAACGGAAAGCCGCCCTTCTTCGGCACGATTCAATTACTTTTCAATTTAATCATAATTTGATTTTCCATCCCCATGCCAAATTGCAAATTACCTTTTGTGCAAAAACATAGCAGAAAAAAACTTTAATTATCTTAGAGAGTTCACTTCCTGGCTGATTTTTTTCTGTGGACTTGGCTGCGTTGGGAGAATATAAAAGCACAATTACATATCGCGTAAATTTTTGCTTATTTTTCTGGCTAATTTTCGAGCAAATTGTTCATTAAAGAGCAACACCATTTAAATTCGCTGCCCACCCCGATAATTACTTTAATGCAAAACACGTACAATTACCCGAGCCCAGGGTCTCTAATTGGGAAATTTACATAATTCTCTGCCTCGGCCTCGATCGACAGGCAGGAGTCCTTGATTAAACAAACAGGTAAAACGGTTCATCCAGCCCACTATTATTAAACTGATCGACGGTCGGTGGTGGATTTCATTATACAAGTCTTTGAAATTAATTTTTAATTCACGTTTTGTGCTCAAATTGTAATTGGTTTTATTAGAAAATTGATAATTGCATCCCAATAAATTGCAATTTTAACATTTATAGCGCTTGTTTCAAATCGATAGATTATTGCCTATTATTTCTTTTTCTGTACAGAACTTGGATGAACTCTCACTGTTCATTTTTATGTTAAAATTTTAATTATTTTTCTTATGACTACATGAAAGGTTAAAGCAATTCTATTAAAAAATCATTAATTTTAAGTAGCCTATGCTTCCTCTATAAACTCCTTCATAAACATACAGTATTTAATTATGCATTATTCCATATCCGCAGACAATCACAAATCGTGTAAATACACATAGTAGTACTTCGTAGTAAAATTCATCTACAGAAAATTAATATTTTAGATCTTATTAGCTTGGAAGTAAAATATATTGTTTGCAATTCTATATGTGAAGGTCCATATTTTTTCGTCAATCTTATGTGCTGGGCATACCGAAAAGTCATAAAATTTACTACTTGGGAACGATCCGCCCCCTTTTTAAAAATCCAATATCCCAATTAACTGTTATGATTAGATAATGAAATTGCATGTCTACGGAATCTTTGTTTTAGCAGTTTAGTTTTATGCACTTTACAAACTTAAAATAGAGTAATTATTAACGGCACAATCAAGATTTGAAATTTGACTCGGAATCAGTAAATATCGTAATGTTCTCAGACTTTTGAATATAAGAAAAATGACGGGTCCAATAAGAGGCCAATGAGTTAAATGGGCTAAATACGAATTGCTTGTTTCACTAAATTTTTGAGTATACTATATATTATTATTATACACATTTGAACTCAATTTTAAAGAATCATTCTTCTTATTTTGGAAATACATATGTGAAATATGAAGTCTTATGTTTCTCAAAACATCACTTTTTTCAAAAAGTAAATGTAATTTTTTTCACTCCTTTTGTGAACTAGTATTTCACGTACTGAAATTCATGAAAAACCTTGCAAAAATAGTTATTTGTGCTACAAGGGTGTAAAGTCAACTGTTTATTAACGAGTGTAAAACATTCGAGCCGAAGGCGAGTATTTCATCGTTTCCGAGTTAAAAAAACAGGTCTTTATACCCGAGCAGGACATAAGGTTTTGCACTAAATTTTTACAATTTCACATTAAATTTCATTAAAACATTGACACGTTTCACAAATGTTTCAATTGAAATGTTAACTTGTAATGTTACCGTTAACGGTTGGAATTCCACTTTACTACTTGGTCATAAGGCAAATGCCTATACATTTGTTTGCTTTAATTTCTGTAAAATAAATTTCATTTTAAGCAATATAAGGCTTAATTGTTATAATAAAATTCTAAGATTGAAGTTTTCTATAAATGATTTCTTTTTGAAGAGAAATATTTTTATTTTATCCGCTTGATGATCTGATATTCGTAACCTCTGTTTGATACCATGAATCTTTTTCTTTTGTTTGAATAACAATTTTTTTCCAATTATTATAGTAATGATGTAATTTTTTAAATTTCTTCCTAAGTTAAGGAATCAAAGTTAAGAAGAATCTTAAAAAATTATCAACGACTTATTTAAATTTATCAATTTGCTTCATTTAATGTGTAAATCCTGGCCTGATTGATTAATTTTCAGAGATTTGCATTCTCAATCCTGTTACGCTACAAAATTCATATTATACCATATATATTACACTGTTTATTACTTTTAAACATGCAACTTAAGTCTTCAGTTAAGAAACGATATCAATTCAAATTAATTTATTATTTATTGTAGCTAAAATTTAATTTTTTTAAATATCAAAACTATTTATCACCCTGTTCTTCTGATAATAAAATTAAATAATATTGAAATTCCAGTTTATATTTAAAATATCGATTTTCGCCATGTAACTTTACCTGTAAAGACTGTTTGGAGTGGAAAAAAGATGCTGGGGGAAGACGACGACCTCCCCCACTTGCTTCCGATTGGTAGACGAGACACCATTTCTCTCTGCTCTCACGAGACAGTCGCAGTCTCCTTTCTCTCTCTTTACCAAACGTGCCATATCGATTTTTAAGATAAAATTTGCAAATTCCAGTACGGTTTAAAATCAAGCAGATTTTATATTAGGTTTCATCAAATTGAAATATAATAGTTCATAAATAAATGAATTAATTAAATAAAAATTAATGTTTAATATAGCATGAAATGATTTTTAAACGTAAATCCAAAATTAAAAAGGTCTTTGATTCTTTGATTAGATAC
The DNA here is from genome assembly GCA_001014945.1 of Clogmia albipunctata. Lineage (NCBI taxonomy): Eukaryota > Metazoa > Arthropoda > Insecta > Diptera > Psychodidae > Clogmia > Clogmia albipunctata. The sequence continues at coordinate 18,849 of JXOV01000146.1, read as the reverse complement.
GATGTAAGTCATTGTTTTAGAGGAATTACACACCAATCCGACTTAAAGGGACTGGACAAATGCATATCGTTATCTATAGATTTTGTACTGTACCGAATTTAATTTTTTTTATTTATTATTTCAATACTTTTTCGACCGAATGTGGTGAGAGAATTTTTGCTATGTTTTTAGACCATATGTATATTCAGCACATTAGAACTAAAGAATATTGTCATCAATATGGCATTTTTCATCTACTTTAAAATCTTTTGATAAAAAATTACCAAATTAAAGCAATTAATGACAGTATATCCAATAACATTTCACTACACTGCTATCACAGATTACTACAACCTTATTGTTAATTCACGTTGAGAATAACATAAAATTCTTATTAGCACTCTAATATTTGGTCTCTAAAGAATGCTTTTAAGGTCTTAAACAAAGCCCACAGCTTTCATTAAACGTGACTCCACTCCATTGGTTATTAGATGGTGGGCGCAGAATCCGCTCGGGGATTATAGCTCTTATTCACATATAAAATATATGAATAAGATAATTGTCCAGATGCACGAAAACGTGTAAGTGTATAGTGGACAGCCATACGCCCCTGCACGTAATTCGCTCTAGCTCTCCCTGCCTAACAGCTTTTCTGACCCTAAATAACTTAATGCTATCATTGTAGTAATTTTAAATCTGAGGAGCGTTTGGATGGGAGAGGATAACGTGATATTAGATCCGCCATTCAGCACCGCACACGAGGGCAGTCTAGATTCTAGACACTGTTTAGGATAAACCTCTCCTAAATTAAGTAATATGTATGGTTAGTACGAATTGTCGGCTAATTTCGGACCATACAACTCATGACGTTGTGTTGTGAGGGTGTTTTCTTCCTGCACCGTCAGTCTTTCGTTGATAATTGGATATAAGTTAGAAAACAACATTCGATAATTTGGTAATATTTGTTAATAATTTTATATTTTTCCACACAGTCGCTCGACTTCATTTTTATTATTCAACGCAAACAGCTAACAATTTATTACTATTATAAAAACCCGATTAAAACATAATAACCCAAAAGACGCCATTTGTAAATCAAGACCCCCAAATTCAAAAGTTACTCCTGTTGTAAATAAATATCAGCCATGTTTTTCAATTTCTCAAAACAAGGTCAGTCCACATCAAATCCCTGCCGTTTTTTAAAATAATATTTACTCCACTCCATTACAGAATAAAATAATAGAATATATCGTCCTTTTAAAGTAAAGTTATTATTTTTCGTTTATGATATTCAAATAAAAGAGGAAGTAGGTATCACTGACATTCAAATAGTTTTATAATATTTTGTTTAACGTACAACTAGCAGCTACCTAAAGCCCTTCACATTAAAGGATACAGATCGATGTTAATTCTGTGATGAGGAAGACACTCCCAAACATATGATGCTTTAATAGCGGTGGTCGAGCCTGAAAGTCTGCCCGACCGATGGGATAGTTTGTGGATTGTATTCGACCATCTTTGAATTCGAGGGATGTTGAAAAAACGAGCTAGAATTTCAACAGAAGCAATGCTGCAACCTAAATAACATTAAAACAGGACATGGCCGATGAATCTATATGCTATCTAAGAGGGAGATGGTTATCGATCAAGGCTGTGACTATGATGCAGAATTTGACCTGGACATACTCATTGGCATATAACAACACGATCTGAGGGAAATCCGGAGGAAATAAAAGATATAACAATGACTCCATGTCTTCCTTGACACTAAGATATAAAAACTTTCAACAAGAACTCATACGCAATAGTAGATAATATTCTGTTATGTAAATTGCCTCAAAGATGCCTTAGAGAGAACAAATCTTAATACCGTAAATCAAAAGCGCATACAAGTATTTAAGATTCGTTATAATCTACATATTTTAATCATAAAATTCTCAAGCCCACATTTTCATCCAAGAAGAAATGAATTATTAATGCAATTTAAATCGAAAAGTGATTAGTTTCTCATTAAGAGAAGTTCTTGTCGCTACTAATTTATGATTAAAACATTGAAATAGAATTCATCTCACATTCATGCAATTATCCATTTGAATTATTCGCTGGTACGCATTTATGGTCGAAACAATAAAGTCAGTCTTAATAAATTCTTATCAGCGATGGATAAACTATTTGAAAAGTGTACTAACAAATGTGCTTTTAACGGACTGATACATATTAATTAATTGATTGAGTGAAGCTGAATTGCGTGCCCTTCTTTTTCTGTACCTTTTCTTTTGCTAACACGGAATAATTAGAAAAATGCCGAAAAGCACATAAATTTCACTCAAATGCGCTTCGAAATTCCGATTAAAAATCAACAAAATGGGTGCTCGGGGTGGTTTGGCGTCCAGGTTCTTCCGCCTTCTAGCCACCCCTTCTAGTATCGTGCCGAGGCCACGTTACCATTCAAAACCAGCCACAGAAATGCACACAATTAGTCACTTTTTGTTCCGAGCGATTCCGCCTCCTCTTCTTCTTCCTTTTCTTACTTGAATCTAGCCGCTGAGAAACCTCAAGTCTTGCTCTAAGCCAGCCGCAATCAACAGAAGCACAATGGTATAATTATTGTGAATCAAAAAGTATCGCTATTTTATTCAAATCAATTTGAAAATACAATTTTACTACTTCAACTAGGTGCCTCTATAACAATTCCATTTAGAAATGGAATAATGTGATTTTGTCGCAATAGTAATTTTTAAAAAATATTTATTTCACTAGTGAAAAAAAGAAAGTTATTTATTTACAGATTAATTTGTCTCTGACGCCATTTTTAACGATAAACGCCCCAATTAGTAATCTAAGCCAAGTTAAAACAGTCACCAAAGTAGCTGAACATAATAAGTCATGCCGATTGTTGTTGCTGTAGTACGTCATCACTTGAATATTAAGCTAAAGTCGGTAAGTCAGAGCGAATATTATTGTTGTAATACGCCATCGACTATCTGTCAAACTTTGTTGACATTGATTAGTCTCTGATGAGTTAGATTAAATTACTTTAAATTAAGTGAAAAAATCTTTTGAATTAATTAATTTTAAATAATTTAATTTTCCCTTTAAATTCCTCTAAGGAACATGGGGAGTCTACACCTCAATCAACGGGCTTAGACTTTTCATGACTATTTGTTTTCGGTGTATTATTAGTCAATTAATAGTTCCTAGACCAGTTGAAAAAGGACCCAGTCAATCCTACCAGCCCAGGGATCGAACCCATGGCCTCCGAAGAGGCAGCCGGATACATTAACACATCTGCTATGAGGCCGGCTTTTGAATTAATTATATTCGTGAAACTAGTTTTGTCCCGAAATGTTGAAATAATCGCAATCTACTGGCGTTAGTTTCTTTGTTTGCCAATAAAAAATTAAGAAATGGCGTAATTTTTTTTTAAATAAAGAGTATAGTCAAAATAGAGACCGTTATAAAAGCAAAACTTAGTTTTTCCCAATTTTGATATAAAAAGTACTTGTTTTCAATAAATTATGCTTCCATAAAAAGTGAAACTTTTCTAAATGAAACATAATAATCATCACGGTTTGAAAAAATGGATGGAAACAGGCATGAAAAATGTACTCTAAAAATGAAAAGGTACACCTTTATTCACAAATACATCTTCTCAATCGACTTCTTCTTCTTATTCTAGTCTGAAGAATAAAACATCAAAATGTTTCATTAAATGTTATGTTTATATTTTTTAAAACTACAAAAAGCCCCCAGAGTATCAATGTGATGTTTCCCATATAAATATTTAATTATTTTTAATTAGTTTTTGTGCTATTTAAAAATGAAAATTGGGAAAAATAGCATTCGTTTCTCGACGTTTAATTCAGTTTTCTCGAGGGAAGCATATCGCGTCGTCGACTTCGTCTCCTAGCGGAAACAGCCTTCTTCTTGAAAACCGAAACTTAATCCGTCTTGAAACGAAAATAACTATTTCGTCCATTTTTAAGGAAATGGCAAAAATAGTTTATGTTCTGGTTTGGTGTTAAATCCATTTTCTAACTTAGAAACGGTGAATAACTTGTATTTTTCATTTATTAAAATACGATTCAATTATCCTTCAGCACATGAAACAAAATGGTCCATTGTGCGTCGGTTGAAGCTATTGGCCGGATTGGAATAGAATTGTTTCGTGCCAAGGAATAATTACACTTGGAATTAACGAAATCAAGTCGCTCTGTGTTTTCTGGTATTCATTTTATGTGAGGCAATGCCTGCCCACACAATGCCCTCCCTCTCTCTCTCCCCGTTTGATGTGATGATCACCCCGTCGATCATTGCCGTTTGTGTACATATAAATTTTATGCTAATTTTTGCACACACAAAAAAACTACTCTACACCAACGAATGCAAAGAGAGATAAGATCGAGCTAAATTAATTGAAGAAAATAATTATCTCTGTAATTACTACCGATGTTGATTGATTCATCCAGGGCAGAGTTTCCAGAAATTTGCAAATCATGAGCTGAATGCAAAAAACTTAAATGCAACGTTAAAAACTAATAATAATGGTACCGTCTGTACATAATGTGTTAGTCCTTTTCTGAAACATCGTTGTTCCTTGAAAAAAATATCAATTATTTCAATGTAGTTTTGACGAAGCATAAACTCTTATTCTATATGAAAATATATTAAAAACGCCATATTTCAGATGAATATCTTATTCATTAAAGATTTTATTTTTTTTCTATTTTTTCAAAAATCAAACAATATGGAGTTGTGACATCAAAATATTTTTATTGCTAAGCCATAAGTACCGTAAAGCGACGAAACGCCCACATTTTAAACTTATAATTCCCGATTGATTGCTATAGTCAAATAATTCAAATGCATGTCAATGGAATCTGTATTTTATTTGCAATTGTCTGCAATTTTAAAAATTAAAATAGATCAAGTATTAAAGTCTGTTTGAAATTTAAAGCGATGAAATAAAGGGATTCATTTTCGAGGCTCAATCATTGTTTAGGCAAATAAAAAATGTCAAAATACAATGAACAATGTTTGAATTATCTTAAATGAAATTAATTAAAAATATCTCCCAAACGATGCAATATTTTATGTGTGTAACATAATTTATGCTTAAAAAGTATACGCCCATTTCGTGTAAAGATCGAATACCTTATATGCCGACTGTACACAGTTAGGGAAAAGGGATTTCTGCACGCGGTTTTATTTTGTTCTTGAAATTGATCACGGCCAAGAGATTAGCAGACCGATGTGCACTTTGAAATGAAAGTTCAAGATCACCTCCCGATCACGATCACGATCGAATGCGATCGACTACGACGCGGAGGATCAACGGAAAGGTGCTAATATATGAAAATATATATGAAAATCCAATTACTAACCGAACAGATTGCCTTTAATTTAACTATATAGTCTCTTTTTCTTTTATTTTTTCTCTCTTTTTCAATGCCTACCTGTTAATTGAATTCTCGACGGAGATCGATTTTCAATGCGATCGGATTACATTGACGTTGGCGCTGCCGCTGCACACGCCACAGATTAGAGATCTTATCACCTGGATTCCGATACATAACTTTATAACCCTATCATTTGCAGCATATTTCCGCTTTTCATTTAATATCGTGTTAATGTTTCGCCAATTTAACTCAGCAGATGATCAATAATTTCGATTAATATTTTGATAATGAGATATTATCAAAAATTATAATTTTCAAATTACAGTTCTATTGGAATTATATTCGTATTATAATGTATAGAAATTTAATAATAAAATTTAATAAGTACATTAACACATGCTTAATTTAACATTTTATACACTTTTCAGATAATTCAAGTATTAAATGCATATTTAATTAAATTCAATATATTTGCATTTCCCTTTCTTAAATAAGAAGTTTAAAAATAAAATTTATTTGTTTTTAAAAAATCGTCTAAATTTAATAGAAATTATTTTTATTTTCTAAAATATACAGTAATTTTTCTAAATCTTTACTTAATTTGCAAACTAAAGGAAAAATTTGGTCCGAAACGTCAATTGCAAGTTTTTAATTTTAATGCTTTTTATTCATAATGAATATCGACATAAAAAAATAAGATCTATTTCTTCTATTGCTATAGATTCACATTTGACTACAGCAAAATTGCATTTTAAAAATCCAATTTAACGAAAAAAATTAATTATGTAAAAAAACAATTTTGGAAGTAGGCGTTGGTTTCTGAATGACGGTTTGGTTTTTAAGCGGATTCTTAAATTATTTGTTTTCCTTGTAATTTTTTACAACTATTAGAGATTTGTGTATCCACGGATAGTTTAAATATCTACACATTACTTTTACAGTAAAGTGTATCGTTTAAAATAATAGGAACTTATAACTAATTTAAATCGATGTTTTATTCGAAAATTGGAAAAAGGAATTTCTATGTGTCAAAAGTTTTTCTGTGCTATTACTATGATTAAGTATAATATCACAAATTTTAGTAGAATTCATTATTAATTATTATTTATCAATTATTGATTTATAAAATTGGTCATAAACTGTCACTTAATTAAATTAATTCTGAAGGTTAATTTTCTTTTCCTCATAAATTGTTAATGTGGTGTATTATACATTCTGTGGGTGTTATGTATGAAAACAGGATATTTTGAATTATCGAAGTTTAATTAATTGTGTGGAAATTTTTATGCAACGATCATTTCATTTATAAATATAACAAATAAGTATTATAAACATGAAAAATATGATTTAACATTAACTAAATTAAAAATTTTCATTTATTTTACTAACTGTCCAACGTTAACTGATCCTAAAGACTTTCCTATGTTTCACCTATACTGCCCACGTGAGCGGTGCCGAATGTCGGGTTGATGGCACATATATCCTGTTCACCTCCTTTAGCATAAAAGTAGGTAGTCACAACGCCAACGTGAGAAGGAGGCAATAAGCGGCACCAATCACTCCACAGAATCACGATAATACAGCGGTCCGGTCATATATGTATTTAAATGTATGAATGAGGGATTTAATTGATTAATGGATTATATGTTATAATTATACAATATAATACAGTACAATACAAATCAAATTGATTACAATTATTGAAGCTAAGTTATAATTTATTTGTCATATTCAAGTAGTTATTAAATAATCTTTTATCCAATACCGCCAGATAAGTTTTACTCTTAATAAGGGCTAAAACTTACATAAATTATAATTCAAATATTTACCTTTCTAACTGTTTATTCCTAATAACCCTAACCTATTTCCCTCTACCATCTTTCACTGAACTAACTGTCCAAATTACTAACATTGAAACTCTCCTGAAAAGTGGTTAGGCCTATACTGCCCTAGTGTGCGGTGCCGAATGGCGGGCCTAATAATCACTTTTTTGGTATCCCATCATAAGGTACCAATACATATTTTAGCTATTACTATATATATCTATAGCAATAGGGCCAGCAATTGTGATAGGAAGGGAAAGCTAGGACGATATACGAGGAGGGGCGTATGACTGTCCACCAAACACCTGTTAATACGTTATCGTCCATCGTTATAATGATCTTGTTCATATATTTATATATGAATAAGGGCTATTATCCCCGAGCGGGTTCTGCGCCCAACCTATGGTAGGTATACCAATATTTTTTATAAATTGCCCAATTTCTCTAAAAACAGTGTAAAATGATCAGACTTTAAATTTTTAATGGGTTGTTTGTCTAATGTGTAAAATAAACCAATATTACCTAAACATAATTATTAATCCTCTGCTTTTTATGTAAAAATTAGCACCTTTTGTGCTTCCGTGAAGTGACAATTTTCTGAAATTGGCTTGTGATTGAGACTCTTTGCACATTTGGTTTGTTTCGAAATAGTGCAATATAAAATGTTACCATTAATAGCTAAAAAGTAAAAAAAAAACATAAAATTTTAAATCATGTTTATGGTTTGTTAAACATTTAAAACTGTTTACATTTTTTATTCGTTAAGACAACAATGTCCAAAATAATCAAAATATCAAAACCGGCATATTATAAAATTTGCAATAAAATGTACAGAAAAAAGCATAAAACTGCAATACAGTATAGTATATGACCATTGACTGTGCTTTTATGCCGGTCGTAAACATTCCGCAAACAATGAACGGATCCAATATAACTTGTCTGCTGTGGCTTTCTGTATTTTGGCACAGAGCGAGCGCAAAAACGAGCAACTAAAAGACGAAATGGAGTAAGCGAAATAAATTATTGGCAAAGATAACGGCGCGCACCGCCGAATAACAAGAAGCATTGGAATTGTCATCGGGCGTTTTGTCGTGAAAAAATAGCCGCGTGTATGTGTGTCTGCCTCAGATGCTTTAAAGTTCACGATTTTCGCGAAAAGCATTGGCCATTAACAAATGGAACTGGGGGGAATAAAGACGACAACGGCGAAGATGTCGATCCAGAAGAGGTAATTGAATGCGGCCCATTGTTCATATTTATTGTCTCCCCATGGACAGAGGAGGAGAGCTCCAAGAAGCAGGCCACAGAGACAGAACGGATTCCCATTTTGTGCAGAACAACAAAGTCGCAATGGAAATGCGCAAAAATTGTCTCTTAAATCGATATTTGTAAACAATTGACTACCATATTCTTTATGGAAAATTCAGTCCTCCTCCTCCTGCTCTCCTCACCAATCGAACCTGCAGATCTTCGTTCTTCAGAACCCCTTTGTGTGGACTTCTTGGTTTGTTGTCCTTCTTTTTACAGAGATACTGGCCAAATTTAAATATTCATCGGAGCGAAAAGAGGAATCTAATTGGAGTTTTGCCTTTGCATTTTGTCTACAAATTGATTCCCCATTTTTCGCAACTTTTCTTAAAGACTGTGTTGAAAATTATGAATGTACTTTATTACTAAATTCTATTAAAAGAAGCTTTAACATGTGTATCAAACTCTTTTTTACAAGTACAGAAAGTTTGAATTTGAATTATAAAGGGTTTCTTATCTTTTGTACAAATTAGTTTTTCAGGTAAGAAAACCATCTCTGTGTTTAAAATTTCGATATTATTATTTAAAACCTGCAAAAAAAATGCTTGGAAATATTTCTAATACATCTAACACATTTATTAGTAACAATTAAGATTTATTTTAATTTTCATAAAAATTATAAAATACTTTAATTAATAAGAAAAGTCAAAACCCGTTGAGTAGGACTCCCCATGTTCAGGAATTAAAGGGCAATTTTTAAAAATTAATAAAATTTTACAACTTTTATTATGTAAGTTTCTGTTATTAAAGATCATAGTAATTGATTGCTATTTGTAGAGCTATTGTTGATCGCAATCAGTGGTTTAAAAAACATTTTTTTTCCTTTCAATTCCTGTAAGGAACATGGCGAGTCTAAACCTCAACCAACGGGCTTAGACTTTTATGACTACTTGTTTTCAGTGTATTATTAGTCAATTGATAGCACCTAAACCAGTTGAAAAAGGACCCAGTCAATCCTACCCGTCCAGGGATCGGACCCATGGCCTCCGAGGTGGCAGTCGGAAGCGTTACCACATCGGCTAGGAGGCGGGTAGTCTTTAGTGATAAGTCTAACTATATATATTATTCTTTAATTAAATCAAAATATTATTTTGTACGAGATATTTAATAGTTTGTAAAACTTAACTGGAATAGATTTATAAAATAGTATTTAAATTAATGCTCCAGGAAAACTAACTTTATTTTTGTTAAAAAATGTAATGTTTATTTTAAAAGAAAATTATTCCGGTTTAAATATAACGAATTTTTAATACAATTGGTAAAGAAATCAATCACTAAGCTTCCGTACTGATATTTGTTTAATATTGTATGATACTTAATAGAGAATAAGCAACTGCAAATTTTAATTTTTTTAATGTAAAAATATACAAAATTACCTGATCATCTTAACTAAAAGTACAATAAACTAATAACAAACCCCTCCTCTAAAGTTGCTATACCTATACTGCCCTACTGTGTGCGATGTTGAATGGCGGGTCCAATAAAGCTTTTATCCTATCCCATTCCAATCATTTCAAGGATTCATTGTAATAAAACAACGTATCGACGGCAACAAATCAGCGAGGGACAACCAGTGCGATAGGCAGGGAGAGCTAGGGCGATATACGAGGAAGAGCGTATGGCTGTCCACAATATCTCAGGTGAAACGGTATAGTGTTTCGTTACATTTATCTTATTCATATAAGAATAAGGTCTATAATCTCCTAGCGGGTTCTGCGCCCGAACTACCAATACTAATCGATTCCTTAATAATTGGTAGTACATACGCGAATATGTATTTAAATTCATTTTAAATCAAAGAAAATACTAAAACTATTATTTTAATTCTTCAAACAATAATTTATCCCCAGTTTCAAAAATTAAAATAACAGCATTTTAGGGCGTAGCTTCGCTTCATTATATACTCGTAATGTACTATTTCGAAAGAAGATATTTTAAATTAAAATTAAAAAAAGTCTTTTACATATTTATGAATCCATAATAATCTGAACACTCCATAGCTTTTCTTCGCTTCTGTGGCCTCATCTCGCTCTCTTTTCCAATTGTCTCCAATAGTCTGTCCCATCATCATCGACATCGATCCGAATGGCAACAACAATTTAACTTCTCCGCGAATTCTGCTGTGGGTTCTTGTGCTGCTCCCCCCGTTTGTTCGTTGGTTTGTGTGACAGAAGAATAACAAATGTCATCAACATGGCATTATGAATTATTTATGTATGAAAATTTATATCCATTTTATTGACATTTTAACAAGACGTCGTTCTGTTGCATATGCATCTCTCTATCTTCAGTCCTCTCCTCCTGGACAAACAGAACACACAACAAAGGGGCACCTTTTCACCGTTTTTCTCCATTTTTATTCCATTCCTTTTTTTTGTATGTTTTTATGACAATGTTATATTATGGCGGATTCAATTCGAATCGATTCGATTTCCCTTGGATTTTGTCCAGTCCAAGGAAGAATTTCTTATTGGTGAGTTCGCACAGGGCAAAAACCCATCTCTTTCTCCATTACGTTTCTGTGTTATTGGCTTTTTATCCCCACGAAAACTATAAATAATTCATTTATCGCACCGCCAAACGTCCACGGGCAGGAGAAATGATGACGGCAAATAATGCATATTGATAAATTGCTACCATATCATATCTTAAGAACAGAATTCATTATGGCCGAGACAGAGGCATTCGTTCCAAAGCGAAAATTATGTTCCTTATTTGTCACTCCGCTTAAAATTAATCGAATTAAAAAATTGTTTTCGACAATTTTTACATAAAAAGGGTTTTACATTATGTATTTTAAACTAAATTTTTAAATATAAGTAGAAAACGATTTTTTATCTTAATTTTAATGAAATACAATAAAATGAAATTTAAGTGCATTTCATATCAGACCACTTTCTGCAGTGTTACCTTATTAAACACGTTCACTGGAAACACTATTAATTTCTTAAATATTTACAATTTTTCACCTTTTGAAATTTTTACATAAATTAATTAAGTTTTAATACAGAAAAATTTCATTAAAACTTCTTACTTATAAACTGTATAAACAAATTTATTCATACGTCAAACATTTTTTCATTAAGCTTCATTTTCCTTTCAATAATTAAATCATATAATTCAAACAAGGGCATGCAGATGGTGTATGTTTAATTATTTCTTGTGGTTTTTTTAAATTGACCATGTGATGTAATACTGTGATACTTACGATAGAATTTCTTTGTGAGACTGAAAAGTGAAACGAATTCGACGATTTAAAAAATATTATGCAAACGTATTAGCATTATAATTATTTATTTATTTAAACTTATTGTATTTAATTTAAAAATACAGTGGCATCTAGACATTTCGAAACTCTGTTTCGCATTATCGATAGTAGATTTTTGTTACTCAAACTGCTCAATAATGAGCTAGTCACACCAAAATTTATTGCTTGTGAACGATCCGCCCCATTTTTAAAATCCAATTTCCCAATTAACTGTTTTGATTAGATAAAGAAATTGCATATCTATGGAATCTTCGTTTTACTGGCCATTTTATGCACTTTACAAACTTAAAATAGAGCAATTATTAACGGCACAATGACGGTTTTAAATTTGAGACGGTATCAGTAAATATGTTTTCATACTTTTGAAGATAAGAAAAATAAGGAGTCCAATAAGAAGCCGACAAATGCAATAAGCAAACTTCTCCTTCGTTCTCAGTAACCCTTAGACGCACATTTGTGCGAACGAATTATTATTATTAGATTTTATTCTTCGAGAGTAGTTCGTTAAAATCGTTTATAATTGCCATCAATGACATGCATAATAATTTTTTATTTTGTAATTACAAATTATAAATAGCCATTTTTCACTTTTTTACCGAAAACGTTTTGATTGCACAAATTTAATTGTTTGTAAACAACTTTGACAGTTACTTCTCTATTCTGGGTGGCGAAATTGGCAATATAAAACTTAATAAAAAGTGGAGCAAAAAAATAAATAAAAAAAATATTTTTTAGAAAATAGGTTTGTGTCATTTCCGTCTGTCAAAATCTAATAATAATAAATTCAAATCCAAAGCTGTTAGATAAGAAACTTTTGAGATTCAAAGTGATAATAATGTGCAACTAAAACACTACTTGTTTCCTCAGTACATATACTTTTAGCAATATTGATAGTTTTTTGTTCAAAAGGGTGAAATAGTTATTTATACAACTAGGTCGATAAGATAAGTCCTTTTTAAACACAAGGGTTGTTTTAGGCCACGAGCGTAGCGAGTGACTTAGAAAAGTGTTTAATAATGCTTATGGACCGTGCTTTATAGAAAAATTGTATACATTTTTATAGTTATTTATACAACAAGGTCAATAAGATAAGTTCATTAGTTCTCCAATAGATGGCTTATTTTATTTTACACTAACAAATCACAGTAAAACCACGCGCAACGAAAGTGGTAATACATTTAATAAATAAATTAATAAATTTACATCAAGCAAACTAGTATGAATTGTTCTTTTAATACAAGAAAATAAATTGGAGGATCTAAAGGACTACAATTTACAAATGTCCGGTGTAGAACCATTCGTTTATGAGTAGAAAAAAACAGATTTTGAATCGGATTTTTTTCCAAACCTCTGCAAATACATGAAAAACTAGATTTAAAACATTTGAAGTAATCACGATGCCAACCAATTTTTTTATCATAAGAGACAAGACATACATATACAATTTTAGTTTCCTTAAGTTTGGCATCTGTTTCATAATTTCAAGTGAAGATAATATTTATACATATAAACTGGATTTATACGAAATAATAAATAGTCTATTTTATATTAAAAAATCATATTTGGGAATATATTATAATAATTTTTACTTGAAAATGCAAAAGCATCATAACTATACTTTTAATTTTTATTTCGCAAAAATCGTCTCTCTTTTGTATATAACATAAAATATGCCAATATCCCCAGTGTTGCGCAGAAGATACTGTCTCAATAACAATGGGAAGCCGAAAAAAACCGCACACAAAAAATCGATAAATATGTGGCGAATAAAAATGTGGAATTCACAAAATGGTGCAGCTTCGTTTGGTTGGATCGATTCCTTGTGCAGAAAAAAAAATGCAAAACGGAAGATGATTCAGAGATTTCGCCAGAAGCAACTGTGTCCGATTGTGTGCGCGGAATGGACAGGGCTCTGGGCAGCTGTCCCGAGGTAGCCTTTGTTCGCAGCCAATAATATATTTATTGCATTGAAATCAGAAACGTGTTCCCGAATGATAAGCGAAGATTGGCACGTAATTTCTTCTTCTTTTCCCCCATTTTCCCTTTTTTCCTTTTATTTTATCAGTATGAAATGAATTGAAGCCGACAAAAAGGGGATTCGCAAACAATGTGTCAATAAATTGGCCAACAAAATGCGAACACCATCAAATTTTCCGAAAATTTTGCAGAAAAAATTTCTCTCTCTCTCTCCGACTTTTATCCATCCATCCAATCCAATTGCCCCCGACAACAAATTGCAGATCCATTTGGAATGCCAAAATGGAAGCAGAAGCTCTAAAGTAAGCAGAAAAACTTTTTCTACTTTTTGTTAAAGATTGTGTGTTTAATATTAAGAAGCTGGCAGGTGGAAAATCGAAAATCTAAAAAGGAAACGCTTAGTGCAATAAATATTAAAAAGGGATATCATTATGACCGGAATTTTTAGGGTTTGGTTTATAACCCAGAACCGTTTTATGGTATTTTGATTCGATAAAGATAAAAGGTATAGACTTTTTTAAAAATACAAGGTTTTTCACTCTTTAGATGAAAAAACTTATCAAACCGCATCAACTAAATATTTTAAAGTTTCCTACGAATTTATTGCGATGTTTAAATGTTACTTAATTGCATTAAATTTCTTTATAAGTATACGTTTTATAAATAAATATTTTTATTTTATATTAATTTTATTTTTCAACTTTTATAGAACCTTACATAATAAAGTTCATATAAGATTTTTTTTTGTAAAAAGTTTTCAAAATCGTAATGCTAAACCACAAAAATGAAACGTCAAAATTTGGCTGAACTTATATTCATATAATATTTTTACATGGCACAAATACTATTACAGAATCAAAAATTAAAAATTTGTTAAACCCCAAGAAGGTTAGAAAACCTGAGAACTACCATTATTTTATTGAGGATATATTTTCCGTTTCAATCGCAATTTAAGGATAAAATTTCGTCTTGAAAATTAAATGATCTTTTAAAACATTTTATATTATTTGTAAACAATAGAGCTAAACCCTGTAGAAAGACAACGTAAAGAAATAATAATTATTAAAATTAAATTTGTACATAAAACCAATACTAATGCAAGATGGCGAACGTCTCAATTTGGTAATTTCCAGACACAATACATTGAAAGCAGTTTGTTTAAAACAGAGTTGAAAATGGAGTTGAAACAAAGCAAACTGTTCTTTTTTGTATAAATTTAGCTTGCTGCCCTTCTAGGTGGCGCGCGACTATTGTCAATTCTGTGAATGTAGCAATTCAGTTAATAAGATTGGTTATGAATTGGACTATGAAAATTGTATGAAATTTCCAATCCAACATTGCACACACAAATTTGGGACAAAAAAAAAAAGAAAAGATGAAATGGGGTTTTGTCTGATTTGTATGAAATTTGACCCATGCCCTTCTAATGACGAATGAAAAAAACGTAACTTTGTTTCAGAGAAGGTTATTCACATTCATTTTGTTTTTTCTAAATTATTACAGAAAATATCTTTTATACAATTTTATTAAAATATATTCACATTTTACTAACAAATTTTTCCTAAAGAAAGTTGTTCATATTTTAGCAATGTTGAAATATATTCGTCTATTTAATTTAATTATTTTATTTTATTTTATTTTGTATAATGTAATGCAGTATATGTTGATATCAATTATTTATTTTTTTCATTTAATTCATATACTAACTGTGAAGATTACTAACATCTACTCTCTACTGAAAAGTAGCTAGACCTATACTGCCCTAGTGTGCGGTGCCGATTGGCGGGCCTAATAAACACTTTTATCCTGTCCCATCATAAAATGCATAAATAAAATTAAAATTATTACTGTATCTATAGCAATAGGGCCAGCAATTGTGATAGGAAGGGAGAGCTAGGGCGATATACGAGGAGGGGCGTATGGCTATCCACCAAACACTTGTTGATACGTTATCGTGCATCGTTACAATGATCTTATTCATATAGTTATATATGAATAAGGGCTATAATCCTCGAGCGGGTTCTGCGCCCAACCTACCATACCATACCATATTTTATTTTGTATTTAAGACTACAACCATTAAGCTATCTGTGTCTGATATATTACTTACTTCCAAAAATATTTATAAATATAATTATACCGACAAAAAGTGAAGTTTTTCTTAAATATCGGTTCTAGTTTCTTAATGTAGTTATAATGATCAGTGCTTTCACAAAGCTTCTTTCCCTAACTATTTTTGTATATTGATTACTTTGGAAAAGTATTCCTACAATAAACATTCGTGTCCATTTATTCCCAAACGTTTTAATATAACAATGCGTGGTTATGATAACTTATTTATTTAAAAAATACAATCTGCTGTCGATAATTCGGAACTCGAAATGCTTAAAATATTATTAATTATCAAATATGTAGTTCCATTTCTGATGTTAAGACTGCTTAGTAACTTTTTAAGAGAAAAAATACCTGAAATGTTGCAACAACAAACTTAAAACTTTAAATTGTCAAGTGTTGAACGCCGATAAGTTCGAATTATCGCGTCGTTTTATTAAAATAGCTAATGTTTTTTGTACGAATTGTGGAGTGCTTAAAATATAATTTCAATTAATTTATATAATTGAGATATTGATCTAGTTCAAAATAATTGGAGATTTTATAGAGAACTCGTGATAACTTTGAATTATAGATACATTCGATTTATCGCAGGTTGGAATTATCGAGGCCGACTGTAATAACAAAATTGTTTGTAACAGAAACCAAATATATTGATTAGAAAATATTAGTAAATACACAACATTGTGTAGAGCTAAATTTTACGTTTTGATATTTTGTCACTAGAGAAGAAATTGATAGTTTACAAAACTTATTAAAAGAAATCTAAATTTACGATATTCAATTGCAAAAATATAATTTATCTCAGTTAAGGGCTCCAAAATGGCCGGTTTAGATCAAATGCTCCAATATTTGCCAAGAAGAGATAAAAACCGTGATACCAGACCAAATTACAACAGGTCAATTAGGCGAAGTAATTCATGGCATTTGAGAACAAACTGATCGCAATTTGCTTTTATATTAAATTTAAGGTTATATTCAACAAATGAGATGCATTTATTTGTAAATATCGCTTACAATATACAAATTCATGCAATTAAAGGAACACGTATATTAAATTAATGATTTATCGCAAAACAGTATCATGTTTTTGATTCCTTTTGATAATGCGATTGATTTCAGCGATTCAACGGAAAACAAAAGAGGAAAAAAACGATCCTGCGCTTAGGCCAACAAACAGCCGCCTACTTAGATCTCCCGCAATCTCTATAGTTTATTTTAATAAAGTGCGTGTGCAAATTGTGTGTATTTATTTATTCAAGCGATGAGATTTCATGAGAACTTTATCCAAATAATGGAATCAAGAGTTAACAAAAAGGTAATTCGTCGTCCTTCTCCCGCTTCTCAATTGTGCAATGTTTGTCTGGTTGCTGAGTTTTTTCCTCTTCTTTTTTTCGACACCAGCAACAGGCCTACTTCGCTCCGTCAAAACATATTTTTCGGTCTCATTAAATTAATTGAACCGAATTTCGGGCCATTTTTACATTTTGCATCCCGTGCAAATCGCCTTAATAGGCCACAACAACAATGTGCACGTGCGCACCTAGTCGAGGACACGTGCAATAAACAAATTCCACTTTGGTGAAAATTTGCTGAATAAAGTCGAGCGAAGAGAGGAGGGGTGAAAAACAGGAAAACACAGGAGGCCGAGCGTGTATTTTTCGAGGATAATTGAAATGATCTTTAAATCGGATTCCAAATCCCTTCAGCCACCCTCTCGACGTTTAACCCTCCCTCCCCTTGTCCTAATCATTAGGATGAACATATTTTTTTCTATTCTCGATTGACTGACTGGCTGGTTGCAAAGGAGAGAAATTCCATTCATTTTTCAACAGGATTATTATTTGGAGAAACCGATACTACAATTAAAAGGGTGTATTGGGTAGTATAACAAATTGAAGAACTTTTTATTTTTTTTTTCAACAAATATAAATATTTTCACAAATAAATTCTTACTTTTAGGTTATTTTAATTAATTCATTAAAAAATTGAATTTTTATTTGGCTAGTGCAAAAAATGTCATAAACTATACAACAAAATGGTCTCAAAGTAATTATTTGGTATCCATTGTTGCCCTTAAACTTCACAAAACGTTGGTCTCGGCTGTGCCATAGGCCGGTGCCTATATTTCAAACTATTTAATGTTTCCTGTTTTAAAATTTTAATATTTACCGTTTCAACAGACATCTGCATATAATTTGGATATTTTTGTTCGATTTTTGGCACATTACGTAGATATCAGAGATAAATCTGCTTTACATTATTATTGTAATAGCCTTATATTGCTTTAAATAGAAATTTATCTGACATAAATTAAAGCAAACAAATGTTCCATGTCACAATAAAATAGGCATTTGCCTTATGACCAAGTTAAGTTAAGAGGAATTCCAACCGTTAACGNTTTGGGACATTACGTAGATATCAGAGATAAATCTGCTTTACATTATTATTGTAATAGCCTTATATTGCTTTAAATAGAAATTTATCTGACATAAATTAAAGCAAACAAATGTTCCATGTCACAATAAAATAGGCATTTGCCTTATGACCAAGTTAAGTTAAGAGGAATTCCAACCGTTAACGGTAACTTTACAAGTTAACATATCACTTGAA
>JXOV01000144.1:1076-25207 GCA_001014945.1 Clogmia albipunctata | reverse complement strand
AGTTTGATATATTTATCATATCGGAAATGCCATTATTCGCAAAAACCTGTTTTGGGTTTTAGCAAACAAAAAAACAATGGAACTCGGACCAACTTCAAATGGAGCCAGCTTATTACAGTTAAGCAGACTTATCTCTGATATCTACGTAATGTCCCAAAAATCGAACAAACATAGCCAAATTATTTGCAGATGGTTGTTGAAACGGTAAATATTAAAAGTTTGAAACAGGAAACGTTAAATAATTTGAAACGTAATCACGGTCCTATGTCATAGCCGATACAAATATTTTGTGTAGTTTAAGGGTAACAATACCGACAAAATTTTGACTTTGAAACAATTTTGTTGGATAGTTTATGACATTTGTTTTTTCACTAGTGAAATAAAAATTCAAAATTTTTACTGAGTGCCATACGAAACTCAAATGGATATCGAAGAGCGTATGTTTCAATACGGAATTTCAAAAAATATATTTTATTGTTATGTATTTCTATAGTTATATATGCTGCATCTATACATATAAGGTAAACTTCGGTGACGCCATACTTTTTGGTGGAAGAGCAGTAGTAAAATGAAAGGGATAGTAAATTAGAATGCTTAGAAGCCTAATTAATATCGCTTTTTTGGTTCGGGCTGTAATTGAAAAAAAAAATTTCCAATAAAAACTGACAGTTGAAAATTTGACATATTATCGAACATGTTTGCGAGAGATGGCAACCAAGTCCATTTACATGAGTTACAATTTCTATTAGTTCTTTTTGGTGCAGAATTCTTTTTTCATTACTATTGCAATCTGAAAAGTACTTTTTTATAAAACTCACGAGACCCTTGTTTGACCAGAACAATATTTAATCCAATCAGCCGTTTTTTTTATTTTCGCATTTTTTATTTTCGCATTTTTTATTTTCGCATTTTTTATTTTTGCAATTGCCAAAACTAAGTTTTTCGGTTCACTGGTTCCATTGTTAATAATATATTTACTAAATAAAAATATAATACTAGAACATCTGCAAATAGACAATGGCATGGCATCTCCCCCAATTTGAAAGAGAGATGCCATAGAGTGCTCAATTAATTAGCACTTATTCGTATCAGAAATATTCAGCAAAAAAATTATTTTTAAATATTAAAAATTTAGATCAGTCGAACAAGTACTGAAATCGCATTGAGTTCCCTTTGAAAGCTTTCAAATACAGAACAAAATATGCATTTATCTTTTACCCACTCTAAATTGAAGAGGGTTTGGCACCTCTCTCCCTATGGCGTCTCTCCTAAGTTTACTCTAAGTCAAATTATAGGCTTTGAGTAGTGATTTAAACCATAATTAGTAAGTAAACCAAGATTTTCTGGGCTTATAATCTATACATCCTAAATATGTAAGTTTCGAAATACTTCTAAAAATTTGTGGAACACAGTGAAAGAATATATTAAGTTGAAAATGAGCCAAAAACTGTGATTAAAAACTTTAAAATGAACCAAGAGGAAAATCGACCCTCTATTTCAATTTATTAAAAACTTTATAAAATATGGAACTTATCCGCAATAAAAGAGGATTTGATCATTTTCTGGGCTGTTACAAGATATGTTTTAAGCAAATGCTGCACAACATGCCAAAAAATAAGAATACTTGAATTTATGAAATCTATAAAACTGGTTAAATTTCATACATATGGATTACAAATTGTTTCACATTTTTAAACCTATTTGATCATATTTGTTCATCGGAAAGATATGAATTTATCCCCTGTAGAGTTCTTAGCCTTCTGGAACGCAGATTACTATAGAACTTCTATCATACAACTAACTGCTTATGAACAGAAATATGTAATTTAAATCAATTAAAAATTTGGAAAATAAATAAGTTACAGTACTAGCAAATTTGCGCTCCAGGTGTAAAGTTTCATGTGGGACAATCTAATATCATAGTGTGGGATCTTGGTACTGATCTTGGTACTGACTATTTACTCAACACTACAATAGAAATCATATCAATAAATCAATTCTAAAAAGAACCATAGCTTGCAAAATATGTATTATGGAGTAAGAATCCATGTGAAAACTTACTTTACAATGTAGGACACGATTGTTTTACGCCAATAAAAAATTTTGATAACGTCAATTTAAAAAGATAATATTGCATAATAACTTTGCATAATATTGCAAAGTCTAGAAATATTGGAATTTTGCTAGAATTCAAATTATATTTGTACACGAAACCAATACCAATGAAAATAAATGGTTTAAAATTAAAATTTTGGTAAAACTCAAAATTAAATAAGGTCCATTGTTATTCTATTATTTTATTTAAATTGGTTAATTTTAAAAAGATGTACGAATAGTGAGAATTTTCTGTAAAATGAAAATAACATGTAATACTTGCAAAAAAACAACAACGTTACAAAATTTCTTCATATAACTTTATTAAAGTTTATCTTATCAATCCTTACATTTGTATAACTTAATTACAGTCGTCACTAAAAGTAACCAAGATCATTGTGTCTTTTATCAAGTTGCGTGTTTTACAAGGGATTCTTTCAATTTAAAATTTTCTCAAAAAAATACGCGAATTAGGTGAAGTAGAGAAAATCGGATGTCATTTTAAAACTACAGCTCATTGCCTTTGATCTTTCGGCAAAGAGAAGGTTTTAGGCACCCTCAGTCCTCGGCTTCACCGCGCAAAAGCTAACCTGAAAATCGCTTAAATCAAGAGTAAACGTAAATTACATTGGGATGGCCTGTGGTTAGTAAGAATGAGGGGGGATGAAGCTGGGCTCAATGTTCGGGTTAGTACAATGAACGGTTGATTTGTTGTTGTGAATTTCGGAACTTTCTGGACTCGTCCTGGACCAGGGAGGCAGTTTCTCCGAGGACTCGCATCGTGTTTGAGTAATCGGAGTCGATTTGAGGTGAAACTTTGTCATTTGGGCGGAGGTTTTTGATCAAATCGGAGAGGGAGAAGAAGCTCTGAGGTCCCACTTCGGGTTTGGCGACTGGAGCCTCGTTGTGAGTGCCTAGCTTCTCCACTTCTTCGGTGATTTGCTTCAAACGCTGTTCAACGGTTGTAGTTTGCTCCACTTCAACTTGAGTCTGGCTCTCGGTCACTTCAGCGCTTCCAGAATCAGCTACAGTCTCGTTTTCCTCCACTTCTGACTCTGTAATCGCCTCAGTTGGCTCGTCAGCTTCTGACTCTGCTTCATCTTCTTCCTTAGTCTCGTTTAAAGTCTCCTCCATATCAGTGCGAAGGTGAATCTTTGTGGCTTTCATTCGTTCAATGAGATCTTCTTTCTCGTGGTTCAAGTTCTTCTTTCGCAGAGCGGCCAAAGGAGCCTGTTGATCGGCGTTCAGGTTCAAGGACATGGCGATCGGAGTGGCCAGAGTGGTGGAGCTGAAGAAGCGACTGCTCGGAGTGGTCGTTGTGGTAATTGGACGTCTGCAAATAATCGATCCCATTAACTCCAATCATGATCATTACTTCTCTCATATTCGCAAATTAATCGCAATTAGTCTATAAATATATATTTAGATGTTTAATATTAGCTGAACTAACCCCATTCACAGCACCACCAGCCGAGAAAAAAAACAACAAATTTGAGATCTTAGGTTAGTCAATTTTGTTGGTGTTATTTACAGCAATTAATTAACAGCGTTGCAGCAATTGAAAGCCAAGATTTGTTTGGTTAAAAGCAGCTCAGGTCTTGCATTATTTTATTATAGTTATTATATAGGGTGTGGTGTTAAATAATGGATATAATTATTGCTTGGTTTTTAGGTTGTTCTATAGCACTTAAGGAGGTGTTGTTGTTCTTCTCTGTAACAACAATCATTATTTATAAATAGTCTTTAAGTAATTTGAAGTGGATCGAGTATAAAAAGCTTAAAAGCTACTATAGCTTTTCTGGAGGTTCTTATCTTATAGATAAAACAACAATTATTAATTATATTATTTTAAAATTAAATTAAAAGATTTCCCATTCATCATTAATTTCATGTACATGTATGTTTTGTATATATTTGGCGTGTTTAATAATTTAAAATTATATATGATTTATAATTAATGAAAAAATAAAGTTATAAAAAAACTGTCATTTGATTGTTTAATGGTCAAATCAATAGTAATAAACCTTGTCAAAAAACTACGTAAAGAAATAATAAAATTAAAATTATATTTGTACTCGAAACCAATACTAATGCAAATAAATGGATTTATATTAAATTTTTTAAGAATTCAAATTTTAAGAAGGTTTACTATAAAATCTGATAACTGCCATTATTTTTTTGTTGTCCGGATCCTATGTGCACAGCATTGTAAAAAAATCCATTTCAAATTTAATTCACTTGCCAAATTGTGTCAATACATTTAAAACGAACAGAAGGTAAGACACACAGTCATATGTAATAGCTTTGTATGAATTTACCATGTTGTGCTTCTAGCTGGCACACGTTAAATGTTATGTTTTAAAATCTTGTTATAATCTAGTTTCGGTTCCATTCCTTATTTCGAAAATATACAATGATATTTTTCTTATTTTATAAATCATAATTTATTTTTGGACTATATAATAAGAAATTATGATAAATTATGATAAATTCTTATTTCATATTTAAGAAACATTAAATGGACATGATTTAATTAAAATTGTAAATAATTGAATATATTTGGGAAATACTTATTTATAAATTAGTGGCAAGATTTAAAAAATGTTAATAATAGTGCTAAACCATGAAAAAGAAAAGGCAAATATTTAACTGGAAGTATTGGAAATTTACTGGAATTCTAATATATTTTACTTGAAACCAATACCATTACACAAATCAATGGTTTTAAATTAAAATTTTGTAAAACTCAATATTTAAACAAGGTTCACTAAAAACGGTCATAATTTTATCATTATTTGAACCGTATTTTAAGGACAAAATTTCGATTAGAAAATCAAATGACATTTTAAGACAACATTTTGTTGCAAACAAATGTTTACAAATTGTCGATTCTGTGAATGAAGCAAGTTGGTTACTAAGATTGATTATCAATTGGACTATGAAATTTCCAGTCACATACGAATTTAAAAAAAATGGACGAAAATTAGAAACCTGAAACGGGTGTTTCAACTAATTTATATGAAATTTGGCCTTATTTCTTTTTGGTGGTTTAGCACAATTGTTACTATTTCTTATTATACTGCATAAAATAAAATATAATTAATCCACTTCAAAATGTACTTCCACAAAAAGCTATTAAACGACACAAAAAACCAAATGCAAATTCAATCCGTATTTTAGCACAACACCCTGTATTTATGGTAGTTAGGGGGTTAGCTCACCTAATATTTGATCTTAACATTTTCTTTTGTTCGGTCAACAACACAACAACAATTTTGCATCCAGTGGGAGGATTTCGGTGCTTTTCGATGATGATTATGGGGTGGGGAGGAAGACGAAGAAGGGCATGGGGAGAAGACGACTGATCAGTTCGTGGAAACGCGTTTTAAAAATGGTCTTGTTCTGGTCCCTGGGGTTTGCTAAATTGGTCAAATTGAAAGCAGTGAGTCGGTTAGTCGTCTTCTGATGGCTTTTTTCATTTGATGTTTTCATTTTCATTTTTTGCTAAATTTGTGGTGTTTTAAAATGGTGTTTTTGTATTTTGATTTAATTTTGGGACAGAGACGGTCGTTGTGGTTGTTGCTGTGTTGGTGAGGGCTTACCCCTGAGCCGACGACACCGGGATGCTGCCGTAGTTGTAGTAATAACACCTCGTCTGTTCGCAGATAAAGTCCTTCACGGCTGAACAGTCCTCAGGAGCCCATTTCAAATTGGGAGCCTTCATTACGACGCAACCCTTCTCCAAACCGCTACTACTGCAAGGAGAAAGTTTTAAAAAGAAGTTAGAATAGTACTAAACTTATACTAATTATTATGAAAATGTTCTTCAATGCATTTCTGTTACACAAAATTGATATTATGACATTCAAATTTGATCCGTCAAAGTCGTTTTTATAGCACAAGTGCTTTAAAGAAATCTCTAAAGCACTTGTGCTTTTTATTAATTATTAAAGTGTGACCTCCATAAACCAAAATCATTAATTTTTATGAAAGTTATTTTGATTCTGGAGGTTTTACTGTTAAACATTGACGAACATTGAAATAAAAGAGAGAAACCTGGCATTTTTATATACAGTCGGCTCTCGATAACTCAAAGCTTCGATAATTCGAACTTCTTACTAAATCCATTCAAAATCTCTTGACATTTCGAACTAAATCCATACAATTTTGTGTTCTCGGAAATTCAAACAAAAAAACCTCTGCATTTTAACAAAATCACTCGGTAATTCGAACTCATCGACATCCAACACTCGACAATTCGAAGTGTCAAATTTATTGTCGCAGCATTTCAGGCGCTGTTTCTCTTTAAAAAAGTTACTGAGGAGTCTGAGCAGCAGCAATGGGACCACTTGATAATTCGATCTCTCGGTAATTCGAAGTTTTTTAAGGGTCCCTTACAGGTTCGAATTATCGAGAGTCGATTGTATTATACTCTCTGAATTACAGTTATGGAATTTTATATTAAAAAATTCTCTTCCGAATCAATTTTGTTACGAAATAGTAACATAAACATAATTGAAATAAAAAATAAATTTCCCTTTCAATTCCTGTAAGGAACATGGGGGGTCTCAACCTCAACCATCAGGTGTTAGACTTTCCGTGACTATTTGTTTTTCAATGTATTATTAGTCAATTAATAGCATCTAGACCAGTTGAAAAGAGCCCAGTCAATCCTACCCGCCCAGGGATCGAACCCATGGCCTCCGAAGAGGCAGCCGAATGTGTTACCACATCAACTATGAGGCGGGTTAAACATAATTGAAAACTATTATTCAAATATAAGAATTTGTGCCAAAGAAATCCAAATACCAATCAAGTTTCTCTAAATTCAGTAATGGGTGCAATGAAATTAAAGTTTATAGATATTACACTGGTTTATTTGAATTTAGTTTTAATTTAGGTCTATTCTATCCGTTTCCTGCATTACGTATTGATCAACAAAGCCAGGTATAGTGTATGGAACAGAGCAACATATATTTCTATAAAATTTACAGAATTTTATGATATTGTGTTAATTGATTTAAAAATACATAAAATTTTGTATTAAAAACTGTCGATAAGCATTATTAAACGATTAAAATTTAAAACTCTCGCTGTGCTCGCGACTTTAAATGACCCTTGTGTTTAATTATGCCTTATCTTGCGACCTTGTTGTATAAATAACTATTATTAAGTCGTTTCTATACCATACCAATGATAATTTCTCAAATTGAAAATGTTATTATTGTTTTATGTGAACATAGTTAAGCTTTAGTGCAAAACCAGTCTTTGATTATGAAATCATCATATTAGTTAAAAATATCGTATGTTCTACAAAAAATCAAATTTGGTTTAACTTTATTAATGAATTTAACCAAATATTTAATTAATCAATGGTGAAGTAAATGAATTCCTTGCGTGTTAATTTCAAATTGGCACAAGACTTGACTTTTTGAACACTTCATCAATAGCGTGCTGTTTGATTGACATCCTGTATTAACTTAATGGATATAATGATGATGATAAATATGAGGAAGTGTATATTTAATGTTAATTATATAGATCTTTTAAACATCATAAAACTACAGTAACGTTAGGTTCGTTTTGGTATTTCTTTTTGTTCATCTACCCCTGAGAAAAAAGTTATATTAATTTTTTTTATTTGATACTCCCGAAGAAATGTGTTTTTTCTACTGAAATACCCATTATAATAAAATTATACGAGGAATTTGATTATTAAATATACTGCTAATTGCCCTGCAATTATCATTATATTTTTTTAAATAAAAAACATTTTATTTACTTGTTTGAAGTTTAAAAACTTGATTCATGAGATTATTTAGTTTTTGAGAATAAATCTAATTCCAAAAGGCCCGGAATAAAAACATCAATTAGAAAGCTCTTCTTAAAAGAGATCTTACAACCTGTCCCGAGCGGTCCTCTGTGGAGCTGTGTTGGCGTTTTGGTCCAGAGGGTCGATGTTGTCCTTGATCTGGTTGACATTAGAGCTCTCGAAGTAGTCGAAGGTGGCATTGAAGGGCAGTCCAGTGCTCATCCAGAGGAACATTCCCGTTCCCAGTCGATTTCCGGACGTCCAGAAGTCGTAGTTGCTGTAGCCCGCGTTTTGAAGGTATTGCGTCATTGATTCGACTTTTTCGCGGGTTTCAAAAGAGGCCAATTGAAGACCCAGAGATCTGCAGTACTGATAAGCGAGGAAGTAGTTGAGCTCTGGTGAGTAGGGGTTCATCCGACTGACGAAATACTGAACTCCCTCCAGCTGAATGGTCGTGATTCGTTGACCTGTAAATGAGGAAGAATTGGACTTTTATTAGCGTCTTGTTTATCGATCGACGAAAAACTTTACACAATGGCCATCAATTTCCAATCCGATTAATTATTCCGTTGCTAATTAATTTTAATTGTTCGTGGTGAGAGAAGAAGAAGAGGAAAACCGAATGAGGGAGAGATGGAGAGGGAGAGAAGAGGAAAGGAAAATAAAATCGCAAAAGTCAATAAACCCGAGAAGAAACAGCAGCATTTAATCGTTTAACCACTCTTTTCTGATCATCAATTCATGCCACAGCATTATGTACACACTGCTAAGAGTACTGGGATCTGCAAGACCAGGATGGGATGAGGGTTCCAAGTTCGTGATCTATTTATAGAGTCTCACTTGAATATCTATGAATTTCTATGCATTTCATCACGACTTTAACTGAAGATGATTAGACATAATATTCCCTGGCATTGTTCTCTGCAGAATCCCAGAGGTCTCCTCTTCTCATCATCTCTCCCCCATCATGGGTCAATGAATTTTAAAGATTCTCTTCCATCTTCTTCTATTTTACCACACGTCTCTAAAAAGCAATTTTTCATAGAAACCACAGAAGAACACAAAAAAAAATAAAATAAAAAAAAAACAATTGATAGTCGTCGCTGTAACAAGCATGCAAGTACAAGTAGACATCCAGCAGAAGCTGTGTACAATGCCCGAGACTCCTCTTGTGGGTAATTGAACAGAAAACGATCGTCTCTTCTTCCCCCCATTATGGGGATAATTGTTAGTAAACCAGTTTAAATCGCGTTTTATGATCTATTTTCTGCTCATCGTCGTCTAAATTCCTCTTCATCTCCCTCCTCGTCGGTCTCTCCGGTCTCTGCTGGTCTATGGAGCCACCCCAGATTCCCGAGATCCAGAATTGTGATGATGAATGGCGAACAGAGGTGTGCAAGAAAAGAGAAGACGAAGGCTGGAAGGCTCTGAAATTGTCAATTTCACTTTTTATATTTCTTCTGTCCCAACTTTGGGCACATCTTTTCGATTTCGTTTTCAATCACCACGACCACGTTTTGCCCCGTTACCCATTCCATCATAAATTTGCCGCCACAACTCATCTGATCTTCTTCTCTCCGTTTATTCCCAAGAAATAAGATCGGTTCCAGATTCCGATCGTGGAAAAAATTCAATTAAAATGCCTCTTCTCCTTTTTATCGCCGTCGTCGTCTTCGTCTCCTTTCTAGATGTATGTATTTCGTTTTTTTATTTGCCATAAAAAATAATTAGAATTGTGTGTTTAATTTTTTGCACATGAATGAAGAATATGGCAAAGAACAATATATATGAAGGTAATGGCAAACCGAACGAAGGGAGGGCGGACAAATGGCGATGCGAGGCAGACTTTCGATGATTACCGCAATTATAAAATGGGTTCTCGGAAACGCCATTAAACTTAATTCCATTTTTTAATTAAAAGCGACAAATTTGCGCATAGAAGTTCATAGAAAATCCAATTAGAACCGGCTAGAATTTCCGTTTGGCGGCGACAACGCACGGACCAACATCCCCAAAGCAGAAGAGATCGATGGCAGCGATCGTGCGCGTCAGACACATGTGATTAATTTGTAGAGGAAGTTTCGAGCGCTCTTCACACCAAAAATGCACTAGACAAAAGGTAACGCACCTCGGCGATGATTAATTTAAAGAATATTGAGTGCCTGGCCCATGCACTGCATACTAATGAGCCCGTTTTTATTTACAGAACGACACCACGACAAATAAAATTGACATTTGGAAATATCGGGTTCCTCGCGTATGCCACTGTTGAGCTCTTTCGTTTCATTTCATCCCTTTTCCGATTATTAATGACTATTTGCTCTTGTACAAACCTGCGGCAACGGCTAATACAGCACAAATACACAGTAGGACTTTCATTTTATCTGGTTTTTGTATTGGAATTATCACAAGAATTTAAATTAAATCACTAATTAAATCCACAAAATCGCACTATGATTCTATTTCTACACTGCACTCTTTTGCACTATCTGTCTCTGTATTTTTTTTGGGCAGAACTGATGGTGGTGGTTTCTGCTTATTCTGGAAGACTGTCGATTCGGTAGGTGGCGGTTCCAGGCCTCAACTAAGACGGGCTCAGAGTGTAAAGAGCTTAAAAGGGAGTTCCCCCACCACTTTAGAAAATTCTTATTCTTTTCGCGGCTGGCTGTTCTTTCCATCGATCGTCATCATCATCGGGCCAGCATCATTCACTCTTGCTTTTATACATAGTACAGCAATGTGTTGGGCCGTGTTGTTAGATGAATAACGAAAAATAAATATCATTTTATTTTTGTATAAAAGTTTTATTTTTTTTCTTCTCTCCGTTTACAACAAAAGGAGAGGAGTTGCCGGACTGAAATTTTTGTCTTGTGGATCTTCTTCGCGATCTTCCATACATCCGCGGGCGACGACAACTCTTACAGGTAGTCGCCAGTATTTGATGGTTTAGCCGTTGGATGGAGAATCAATTTAGAGGCGATCGAATTGGAATTGAAGACTGTACTTCCCTTTTTTCGTTATTAATAATAAAATTTGCCTAAAGCGGGGTATTTCTCCCATCCCAGCCATCATTCATGTACATCATCTTGTGTCAGTTGTTCCTCATATCGTGTTTTTGCTGCCTCAGTCAGCCGCCCAGACACACCGCGGACTGGACAGGAGAGAAGAGCCGAGCCGAGCAGAGGAGGAAAGAAAAGCAAAGAAAAACACAAAATTACAACCGCGCGATCAAATTAAAAATTGAAATCCATAAATTCAAATAATAAGCGAATCTCTGAGTTGATCTTCGTCGTCATGTTAAATTTTTCAGAGCCACCAGGAGAACCGAAAAACACAGGCCAATTACGTTGATGAAAAGGTGGACGATAAAGAGAGGCCAGATTGATATTTTACACGAAAACGATCTTCAATAATGGTCTTCAAATCAAAAATTCCTTTCGACCTCCTCGAAAATTGCGATCTGATCTCTTTGGTGGAGCCTCTGCAAAGTGAATACGAAATGCAAAATGGAAATCGGAAAGGAAGAGGAGCCAAGAGATCGCCTTGCATAGGCAATAAATCCTAGACTTCAGTATAAATTGTAGCAAATATTGGGGCTATTTTTATTATTCGAGTTTGCATTCCCATCTTTTTCCCCCCATTTTGCGCTTCGGCATTTACAATTCAAAATGATACCATAATAAATTCCTGTCTCTTTCTCTAATTGCAAATGAGAGTCTCTGGGTGGCATCTATTTATCTACTGCCCTCGCCTCTGATTTATTATGCCAAATCACTGATCGCACCGGTGCATCCGTATTTTATTAAACAAAAAAAGGAAAAGAAGCATCCACCCGATGAAATCATCCTGGAAATCTCCGTGATTATCATGCAAAATGGTGTTTTATTGCCAATGTCGAAGCATAAATAATTCTTTGATCGTTTGTCTTTCCTCAATATCTTTTCTCTTGCTTGTCTATTTTTCCTCTTTTTGGTTCCATCTGTGATGAATCCAAATTTATATTTATTCTCTACTATTAAATTGATTATAAATTTCCGAACCGGTAACTTCCTGCCAATCCCTTCTCGAATCTCTTTTATTTCCATAAAAATTAGCATCAAAACTGGCCGGGACAGTTATTTTTAATTCGAGAATGACAACTTGGGATTTCGGCAAAATGTTTTCGCATTTTCGACTTCACCGTCCAGAGAACGAACGGTTCTCTTCAACGAGACCTGCGCGACCAAATCATAATGATATTCATAATTTGGATGGCATTTATTATAAATGACCGTGTGATTCTGGAATTCTTTGATTCTTTGTTGTGGTCAGTTCAGTTCAGTTGCTTGAAAAGATTGGGGCAATCCACAAATGAATCCAAAGTAAGCAATTCCATGCAATAAAGCTAATCTGTTTATCAACGATAATTTCATGTTTTTTTATGTTCTTTCTTCTATAGTTCTCTTTATAATTTTCCAAACGTAATTTCACCGGTAACTGTTCATTTTCAGTGTGTTTTTCTCTTCCACTTATTGGCGACAAAAGAATCTCGCAGTCGAAATACCTAAGAAAAATACTTAATCAATTAATCCAACTCTCGATCATGGCGTTTAATGGAAACAGATTTACCAAATTGCTCATCCGAAACTAAATATTATCCAAACAAAAGCCATCTTCATGTTAAAATCCACCCAGCATTACACACAAATGGGGATCTTGCCCCCTTCGTCGTGATCTTGAACTTGTCCAATAATTACCCCATTACGAATTTTTAATATGGAATACCCGCAGTTCATTGATTCGGGATCCATTTCCAACCAGCACAGTTCCTCGCTTTGTCTTGTTTATATAATTTAGAACATAATTAAATGAAAATTTTAAATTATATCTTTGTAATTTAATATTTACAAAATTGATTATGATTTTTAAAGTTTTAATAAATAATAATTTTTATATACTAAAAAAATAATATATATAATATTTCCCTCTGCATTCCAGTAAGAAACTTGGAGTAGTCTCAGCCTCAACCAACGGGTTTTAAGACTTTTCGTATTTATTTTTTTTGCAGTAAACTAGTAATCAATTAACAGCATTTCTAATATACAAATGAAAGATTTATAAATAATCTTAAATGGAAATTTCATTAATAATGGTATTTTGAAAATGTTAATTCTATACTTATTTATAGAAGACGCAATTGGTGAAGACATACTACAGAAATGATTCTGTGAAGTATAGTCTTGGTGTGATGAAAAATTTGGGATCGTTAGTTAAATAAATGTCGTGGTTGGTGTTTTAATTTAACTTATTTATATTTGTTATATAAAAGATTGTCTTTATTTGAGTATATCCTTATATAACATATTTAATCAAAACGCAACCTTTTTCTGTAAAAACTAACGGGAAAAGTGGTTGAAACATTTATTATATTGAAGGATATTGAAATCATTTTGTCTAAAATAATATAAATAGATGATAACAAAGGTCGATATTTTAAGCAACATACGTATATAATATATTATTTTAAAAAAATTAGTTATAAACATGAATAACAGTAAAATTTGTATGATTAAAATAAAACTGAACTTTAAGTACGTGTAACCTCCGACCTAATTGTAATGTAGTGATATTTAATAGAATCGAAGAGATAAACAGCTGCTATTCAATGAATGGATACAGATGAAACTTAAGAATAAGATAACGGTTGTTATATCATCGAAGAACCAATATTATATTGTAAATTATTGTATTATTGTTATCCGCTTATTCGGTTGAACATTATTGTTTGAAATACAGTATTATCCAGGCATTTGAACTAGTAGTTTCCATCTGTTCCCTCTGGATAATTAGGCGATAAGTCCGGGATATAACCTTCCTTACATTACAGGTAGAGAAACCATATCACCAATGGTTCCAATGCTGTTGCTCAGACTACTCATTATTTTTTTAAGAGAAACGGCGGCTAAAATGGTGTAACATCAAATCTGCAACTTCGAATTGTTGAGAGTTAGACGCCGATTAATTCGAATTACCGCGTGATTTTCGTAAATAGAACTTCGTTTGAATTACCCTAAACACAAAATTATGTGAAATAGAAATATCTGGAGACTTTGTAAGGACTTCATGATAACTTTGAATTGTTGAGAGGTTCGAATAATCGAAGGTTGGAATTATCGAGATTCGACTGTATAACATTCGATGTAACAGTTAAATATACGAGTATATTTATAAGGTTTAAGGTCTAAGTTTAGGCTATTCTGAACAAAAATATGATACCCATTTTATTATTAATATTATATATTCATAAAATATTCAAAATAATATTTGAATGTCTAAAATAACATAACTTATACATTGTTATAACAAAGAATGTGTGTATAAACTAATCTTTAGATTTCTCGTATCAAAAGAGATTATCTTCTCTGAAGAGGTATAATACATTTTATTTATGATACAATAGCTTCAAAACTAAAAAGCAATAACTATGGATTAAGAAAAAGAATTAGAAATAATAAATGATTAAAATCTAAACAATCGGTAAATAACGGTAAATTTGCAAAAATCAAATTTGAAACATAATTAATCATAATCATTTCATCAATTGTATAGTTTCTAATGATTTTGATTTTAAAATGACCTGTTGAAAAGAGACTAAAATAGCTCAATTATATTATGAAATTATATTACGAAATGATTAATGGCCTCAAATTGATGGAATAAAGTTCAATCATTATGTTAATTTGTAAGATAATAGTAAAAGTAATACTTTTCGCATTTCTTCTTTATTCACAAAGCGATTTATTTAGCAGCAATAAATCTTGCTGAATTTACATGCAAATTTACGCGCAAATAATATAAAAACAATGGAAAATTAGAATAACAATAGAACTATATATTCTGGAATTGCAAAAACCACACATAAAAAGATAAAGAAAGCATATATTTTAGTCTTCTATCAAGTTCTTGATTAATTCCAAGTCTCTCGAGTATTTCTAGAAAGACAATAGAAAACTTACTTTCAAAGAAGTACCATAAAAAGGAATTATGTTAAACACTTAAAAATACTTTTAAAAGAAGTGATTAGAACTACTTTGTCCAAGCTCTAGAACTACTAGTTCTAAGTAAGCATGCTTACAACTAACCCTGGAGTCATAACCAGAGTTCATTTTAGGATTCATGACTAAGTCTTTCTCCACGCCGATTTACCCATTGATCGTTTAGTGGAGCTGGGCAAACAGTTTTTGTACGAAAATAAAACGCGATGATTGGCTCGGAATGAATAAATTTGATGATTTGTTCGTAATTGAAGAATTACCGAGTTAATGGTCAGTTGGTTGTAAGCGACGACGAGGGATTCAATTAGAGATTACCTTACCACCAACGAGTCGTCGTTTTTTACTTCTTCTTTAAATCCAAGGGAAATGAATAAGACAAGAAACTGCAATGACAAATTTACCGGGGAAGAAAAAGAGCCTCGTCTTATGTTACTCTGGGCCCTGAATTATGGGAATTGTCGAACGAAATAATTGCATAATAGTAAAGTTCTATTGCCGATCAGATTATCTCTGCCTTGTGACCCGATACAAAGCCTTGGCAATGAAAAAGGGGCAGGAGGAGCAAATCGATAATTTATTTGAGAACCACGAATCACATTTATTGTCGTGGTTTCGTCTGTCTGCTTAAATCTCTTTTTTCATTATTAGGTTCTGGAATAAATAATAACCTTTTTTAATGTCTAGGAATACCATATCACACTCTATTTGATTCTGTGGAAAAAATAAATATGTTGAATTAAATAATTATCTTAAGTGCTTTTGAAACTAAAATAACAAAATTAAAACTGACTATTGATTTGAAAGAAAAAACAAAAATAGCAGGGTTTTATGTAACAAGATATAAAATATAAGAGTGGATTTATTAAACACTGGAGGTTTTTAAAAACACAAGCGTAACGAAGAGTTTTTAAAAGAACGTCTCTTATATTAATATTGCTTACATTAAATTGCTTCAAACTCATCATTGATAGAACAAATATTAGTCTCCTAATTCAATTTTAAACCATAAAAAAACATAAAGAGCTTAAGGATAACTTACTTTCTAAATCCACTTTCTTTAATTGGTTTACCTATTGTTTACATCGTTTTTATGCATTTTAGTTATCGCTATTATGGTACTAATATTTTTTCGTTTTTATAGCACAAGCAAGTCCTTTCAAGAATTCTTTTTCTTATAATTAGAGTGTGCGTGTAATAAAAAAAAACATTTGGAAGTCAGTTTCATTGTGTGTGGCTTAATTGCAGTAACCGACGTTTTGATAGTTTTATAGGTTTCTTTAAATTTAAATGGTATGAAACCAGCTGTTTTAAATTTATATTATCCGTTACCGGATAATATTTTCTGTATGTAAGTAAGAGACGTCAAGATATAGTTTTACCTATCATACAATAGAATGAGAAAATAACAGAAAACAACATGAGAGAATTTGAAATTTAAAAATTTAGAAATGTATTTAATAAAACGGATAATTTTTTTTCGATTTTTTTATTAATTTATTGTAAAACACGGTCGATAAGTATTATTAAGCCCACGGAATTTAAAAGCACTCACTACGCTCGTAGTTTTAACACACCCACTGTCTATCTTGTCGATCAAGGTGTATAATTAAATATTAATGCTTCACTTTTTAATCTAGTGCAATATATTTTTTTACCATTGGGTAAATTTCATTAAGAACTTATTGTACAAAAATGTTACTTTTTTCTTGTCCCTACCCAAGATTGTGTGCAAATTAAAAATTTTGTTTGAATTTTGAATCTTATTACAAAAGTGGTTTCCCAGATTGCACAGCTATTATCCTTAATTTGGAAACCATGGAACAACCTCAACTTCACGTTTATCCAAGTTAGTTTTAACTTTTAAGTTAATTTTACCTTAAAATGTGTAAAACTTGTTCTAACACCTAGTATTTTTCTGAAACCTTTGATTCGGTATCTAATCAGCAAATCAAGGAAACGAATCTGTGCAAATTTCAGCCATAATAACAGTGCTAACCAAGGCAATCGAAGATTCTAATTCTTTGCCCAGAATCGTGATGATTTCATTTCCTAATTAAATCACTATATATAAAGATGATTGTGGTGGTTCTTTAACATTGGAACGGACGTGGTCGAGAAGCAGAGGAGAAGAAATTCTTATCGTTGTTTTTATGGCGATTTTTGTAACAGTGGTTCAGTTTTTTTCATATTTGTGTAGTTTTAATCGTTCGAATTCTTTTTGCTTGTTTCTTTCTTTCGTTCCAACTTTGGTTCAGTCAGACTTTTGCCTCATAAACAACAACAACAAAGCACTCCATTATCATCGGAACCAGAATTCATTAACAGGATTTTGGAGAATTTCTGCGCTCTGGTCCAAAAAAAACGAGCAAGTCTCGATACCAGAGAGAGAGGGAGAACCAAGAAATGCACGTCAATTTTTAACTGTTACATCACGTTGTTGTTCTGGACTTAATTTTAGAGTTCCTCTCTTTTATTTTCGTGAAAGTTGTCCTGCAGCTGCCTTTAGCGAATTCCACGCAGACCTTGTCTCCGAAGAAAGGTCAAGTGAAGGACAACGCCATTTAATTTCCATTTAATTGCGCCAAGTTAAAGGCCTTCTTTTAAATTACCATCTTTATTCTGGAATGTTCGCCTCTAAGAAGAATTCATCCTTGACCCTTAACTTGGGTTTTATTCGAGTCTTCTTCTCCACCGAAGACGATCGCGAATTCTTTCGGTTTTATTGTTATTCGCGAAATTAACACTTCCACGCCAATTTTTTGGTAAGTTATCGTTAATGAAAGAGTCAATCTGAAATGACTAAATAAAAGTGAGTAAGAGTTTTTAATTTAATTATTCCAGATGTAGGTATTTATTTGTGTTATTTTTGGATATGAGGTTCAATGGTTCTTTTACAAAATCATTTGATGCAAATTAACACGAGCACAACTTTTGTGATAATTAAATTATAGTAAAAATGTTTTTTTAAAGATGCGCGTGCTTAATAATTTTTTCTCGATCGAGTAATAAAGCTTTTTATGAATTTCCAAAGGAAAAATGAAAGTTGTAAATTCTTTCCACTAACAATTTACCAATAGAATATAGACGTAGAAAAAATTGTTAGAATAATAGCAATTATTCAAACCATTTCTTTGAAAATTAAGAAGAAATTTTGCACTGGAAATTCTTTTAAATATTAGGCTGTCCCGCATGAAACTTTGCACTTGTGAAAGGACAATTTCGTTCGTTCAGTAAAATGATTCAATTATAGTTTGTGCAATTCCGTATCGAAAAGTAGACTTTTCTTCTCGCAAATTGGTTTTGTAACGGTTTACTTTTCTGGATGGAGTGCTGAAATAATTCAAAATTTGCGCGAAAATTTTCTCCAATTTAATGAAATTACATATTGTTGTCATAAAAACTTTATTATTTAAATATTTTAATATGAAAATTTCGTTTTGAGTTGTTGTTGCACAATTTGAAAAAATCTTAAAACTTGATTACTAACAGATATATATAGTTTCAAATGTAGTTAGCGTTCATTAAAAACATACAAAAACAAAAGAGTTGCAATATTTAAAAATTTGGTTGCCAAGTGTAAAGTTTCATGTGGGACAGTCTAATAGATTAAAATCAATTTACGTATACACTTAATATACATAACTCGTTTGTTTCTATAGTATCTGACTCGTACTATAGAAACATGCATAACATAACATAGTATAATAAAATATTATGCATTTAGGCTAACAAAATTTATAATAAAGTAATAACATATTTCGATACAAGTGATGTAAAAGAGGTTATTACACCACAAATCTACCATGGTGTAAAGTTAACTGTTTTTAACTAGTGAAACTTTCGAGCCGAAAGCGAGAGTTTCATTGTTTCCGAATTAAAAAACCGGACTTTACCCCCGAGGAGGACAGAACGTTTTTTGCACTCCACTCATGAGCACTGAAATTTTTACAATTTCACATTAAATTTCATTATTTACAAAATTAAAAAATTTACATGTTTCACAAATGTTTCAAGTGAAATCTTAAATTGTAAGGTTACCGTTAACGGTTGGAATCCTCTTAACTACTTGGTCATAAGGCTTATTTTATTGCTTATTTCTATTTAAAGCAATATAAAGCTATTACTATAATTTACTTAATTTATAGTTAAGCAGATTTATCTCTGTTAATTACGAAATAATGCAGATGGCTGTTGAAAAGGACAATTTTAAAATTTTAAAACAGGAAACGTTAATTAATTTGAAACTTAATAACTGTCCTATGGCATAGCCGTGACCAATATTGTGTGTAGTTTAAGGGCAACAATGGCGACCAAACTTTGACTTTGAGACAAATCTGTTGGATCTGTTGGAAAAGCGTATGTTTCGATACGGGAGTGTAAAAAAATATTTATTCTGTCAAAGACACTTTAAAAGTGCTTTAATAGTTAGTTCTACAACAATGTCGATTATTCACTATGGTTCTTAAAATTTAAGTATTTGAAAGTAATTTCGTGTATTTATTGATTCTTACTCGCCGTGTTTTATATAAGACTTTATGCTTTTTAAAACAAAAAAACCAATAAACAATAAACTTGAGAAAAATCGATTTTTCAGAAACTTAAAAATGTTCTTTCTCTGAATCACACTTAATTTTTATCCTTGTTTCATTTTTACAACAATGTGTTGAAAAAGAGGATTGATATCTTTCGATTCTTTTTTGTTCATAAAATGCATAAAATTTACATAACAAAAGCATTTGTTCTGCCAAAAACCAATCGGTTATAATTTGTCAGCTTTTTCACTTCTTTGTATAAATAACTATCATATATTTTATAATCCAAAAAGAATAAAACCATTACAAATTACAGTTCCATTTGATGTGTTAAAATATTTTATCGCAAAATTCTTGAAAATACTAAACAAAAGCTCATTTTGAATTAAATTTTTCGATTTTAAGTTGCACAACATTGTTAATTTTTAACGGTCATCTCAAGTAAAAATAAATATTTGTGTAAAGAATTAAGTTTCAGTTGCCATCTGAGTCAGGTTTAATTTTCAATATTAAGTTGGGAATTTTGAAGGCGGTAAAAATCAGTACACTTAAATAAAACAAATAAACAAATACTTAACAAAATCATAATAACATATACAAACTTAATAACTTTTTCTATAATCTTTTCAAGTTCTAAATTATTTGGAATTCTGTTATTTGAAAATCGATTAGTTCATTAAAAATTATCAAGCTTGCAAAATCTATGAAAAGAGAGCTTATTTCTTGATAAAAACGAAATACACAATTATAATCCCTTCTGTGTATCTAAATCGATATATTGGATTTGGACCATGCAATATTTCATACTTAAGTCGTTTTGCGGTTTTGGATCGTTTAAATGGCTATAAATTTCTAGATCAAAGACTCAACGAAATTTGTGGTCTGTCTGTTCCCTGGGTAGGTTCTTTTTCCCAAAGATTCCAGGGTCAGACATTAGTCGTCTGTCCTGAAAAGGCAGATGATTCACCGCTTAGAAGATGCGGAAGAACCGACTAAGAGCTATAAGCCTTTTGACACATTAAATTACAAAGATCCGGTCACGTAGCCACGCTAAATCAGTATCGATGATCGCGGGAGGATAGTATTACATTAAAGTACTTTTTTCCTTTGAGTAACCATGAATTGTAACTCATTTGAGTAATAATTTTGTTAATGTATTTGAAAAGAATTTTTTGAAATACTAATCATAATTTGCTAACTCAAAACTTTTTATTGGGTTAACGATTTAATTATTTTTTAAATATAAAAATAACAATTTATGTTACTAGGCGAGGGTGTAAACTAGGCTTTTCCTAATAAATTCACATAAAACTAATTTAATTTTTTTTTTGACATAACAACGGTCTTTATTTGAACGATTTGCGAGTATTATTTGACCGTTATAATGGATTGGATTATAAATTATACAGATGTTTCTCAAAATGGCTTCGAAAATTTGATTTGGAATCAAATTTATTCGTAGATTATGAATTTCTTTCCTAGTGCGAAAAAGTGACGCATAATGAACCACAAATTAGATCTCGAAAAGCTAACCTTTCGATATGACAGAGCAAAATATATTTTATACATTTGATGCGTTCAAAGTAAGCTTTTGTTCACTCATAGCATCCATTCAAAATGAGTTTTTCTTCTCTAGTGAGACAAAAAACAAAAATTGTTACTTTTTCTCACGCTCTCGTACTATCAAAGACACTAGATTACAATTGTATAAAATTATGTGTACTCTACGGGTTCAATTGAATTTTGTTCATTCGAATTTCTTGTCAACCTCAGCAAGCTTCGGTTGACAACTGAAATTCTCAGTGAACAAAATATCACTTTGAACCCTAAGTGTACAAATAACTATTATTTTCTTTAAAATATTCAGAAATTTATACTTCCTCTTTTTAAAAAATGTAAAGAAAGTTTTAGATAATGTGTTGTTATTGGTAGAAGCTTTTTAAAACCTGTAAATATACAGAAAAAAATGGAGATTTTATATTATAATTCGTAGCAAAATTTTAACTTATAATGAATGGAAATATAAAATTTGAATAAAATAATTTTTATATTTGTTTTAAAAGACGTAAATAAAATATCATCTAAACAAGTTGGTTTAACACTACAAATCATTTAATGTGAATTTAAAAAAAAATACTTTTAGTGCTGAAATACTACAATAGTTAAAACAATATCAAACTGAATACAATCGGATTATTTCAGATAAAAGAAGATCTTGGCTCTATAATATCTACCCCAAACACGTTTTTAAAGGTGAAAAATCCATAATATAAGAAGAATGGATCCGAAAGAGTTAAATAAAAAGGAGATGAAATAGTTGGGACTCGCCGTCTCGTCTTTCCGTCTTCCGATTTCATACAAAACACAGACGGAAGTCGGGACGGCGACGCCCAATTATTTATTCGTGCGTTTCGTTTTTTCTCGTCAACTTTCCTGATAAAATTAATTAAAATTTATTTAATTATTTTTAAAATTTTATATACATTTTAGAATTTCTAAAAAAGTATATTTTTGTTACGTACTCGTAAATGAAGATTTAATATTAAAAACTATTCATTCGTCAAAAAATCATTGTGAAAATGAAGAAAGAATTACAATTTACATCAAAGGTACTCAAATGAGTTCTTCCCTATGGAGAGATTCACCAAAAATAGAGGACTGTGTCTGTGTGTCGCAAAATGGAGCCACAAAGCAGCAGTCCAGACACAAAGATGCGCAGATAATGTGTAATTGCCGATGCGATCCACGAATTTATTACTTGTCTTGAGCCGTGGAAACGATTTTTAATTGCCATTCATCGGACAAGATTTTAATATGTTTACACACACGTTATTTTGTCGACAATCGATTCCGATTACAACAATTGATGGCTTTGGTATTCAGGAATCCGGTGTCTTCGAAAATTTAGGGACGAACTAATTAACGTTATCTCTCTTTTGCGGATTGCAATTTATAGTCGTAATTAGGGTGCTTCCAATTTCAACGATCAATTAAAGTTTTTCATTATCGATTTTATTGTATAAATGAAATTAATATTAAGATAATAATTTTTCCTCTAAAGAACGTAATTTTGTGGGCTTTTGTTATTCTTTCTTATTATTTAAGTGTAGTCTTCGTAATGCGATTGTTTTATGATTATTATTTACCGCCAACGATATTAATAAAAGAAGAAATTCAAGGAAATTTTTAAACTTTGGCATTTATTTTTAAAAAGTGATTAAAGTCGTATATTCAACATATTCGATAATAATTGTCACACATACCGAAGTGCTTACATTATATAATATTAGTTATTAGAACTACAAGGGTCTAAAATTCTTTTTAACGAGGAAACAAATGTAAAAATCATATTGGTCAAGTTTTAATGCCTAAACATGACATACATGAAATTTCATAGGATATGTTACCTTTTCATTTACTGATTTTTTCGATCACATCGATCGGAAATCTTAATGGTTCCTGAAAAGTGGTTTAATCAATAGAGTCATAAGTTCTGTGTGTGAACTCGTGTAAATTAAACGCGAACAGATAATTTTTTGTGTAATTCTGTATCGAAAAAAGCTTCTTTTTAACGAGCTTTGGTTCTGTAACGGTTTACATTTTATCACGGCGTGCAGTAATATTTCGAAATTTTCACGCAAATTAGTCACCAATTTAATGAAATTACATATTGTTATCATAACCCAATCTCTACAAACTTTTTATTATTTAAATATTTTAATTTGAAAATTTCGTTGTGAATTTTTATTAAACAATAAATAACAATAAACGATTTTTTCAAATCGTTGACTTTCTTGTCACCAATCAATTGAAATTACATATTGTTGTCATACCCCAATCTCTACAATTTTTTATATTATTTAAATATTTAAATTAGAAAATTTCGTTGTGTGAGTATTCCTATCTCACTCTAAGGAAATTTATCGACTGTAATTTTTAATT
Source organism: Clogmia albipunctata (assembly GCA_001014945.1). Classification (NCBI taxonomy): domain Eukaryota; kingdom Metazoa; phylum Arthropoda; class Insecta; order Diptera; family Psychodidae; genus Clogmia; species Clogmia albipunctata. The sequence goes on along the minus strand of JXOV01000144.1, from coordinate 1,793 downwards.
TAAATATTTTGTTAGAGAGTCTATCTCTCTCCAATCAATTCAGATTTATTTAAGTGGTGGTCCTCCCTCTAATTTGGTTATACAAGCTTAACACCATGTCTTACTTGCTCCACAATTTGAAAAACCGCTGTGAACGTTTTATTATTTATAAATTATTAATTTATTTGCAGATAGGAAAGGACTCATTAAATATATTTAAATAAGCGCACTCCAGTGTGTTAAAGAATGAAAATGCAATCTATCAATTTATAAAAATTTATTAAATTAGGAAAGCATAATTGTAAAGTTAAAGAAACATAACACATTCAAAATTATCAGGTGTCCAAGTAGGAAATGTTTTTTTAAATAAAAAAAACACGTTAAATTTTATGGAAAAAGAAAAAATCACTTATTCAAAATATTTGCCGTCACTAGCTACACATTTTTCCTATCTCTCGGGCAATTTGTGGATTCCGTGCCAGTTGAACTCATCGTCTTTTGCGGCGAACCATTCATCGATCCATTTTTTCACACTTTCGTAAGAATCGAAGCGCTGCTCAGCGAGTGCGTGTCCCATCGAAGCGAATAGGTGGTAATAGGATGGGGTAGGGTGAGTTAGCCGCAAGCTGAAAAATCTCCCAAGAGAACGACGCTATCTTTTTCTGGACCTGTTTTACTAGGTGTGATGGTGCATATGCATGCAGCAAAATTAAATTTTCACGACTTTTTTTCATACAG
>JXOV01000139.1:28511-55336 GCA_001014945.1 Clogmia albipunctata | reverse complement strand
TGAGTCGTAGAAGAAGAAGAAGAAGAAGAAAGATTTTAAATCATTTTAAAGTAATATTTAATAAGCTATTATAACAAAAATACTATTAATTTCTTATGTTCTTTACAGGGTCCGGTTTCCGTAAGCTCCTCAGCNCCAATTGGTTAGACCTAGACCGGTTACGGTTGTTGAGTCGTAGAAGAAGAAGAAGAAGAAGAAAGATTTTAAATCATTTTAAAGTAATATTTAATAAGCTATTATAACAAAAATACTATTAATTTCTTATGTTCTTTACAGGGTCCGGTTTCCGTAAGCTCCTCAGCTCTATTCCCCAACTTTACAACAACAACATACACGGTAATTTTGTTCTTTCCCTTCGTGGAAGAGAACAAGTTCCAATTTCAAATTATTTAAAAAATTTCTTTATTTTCAGTCTAAATTATTTTTGGTAATATGTACAAGAAAAGCATGGTTATAGTTAGAATACGTTGTTTTTAATTTCAGTGGGAAAAACTAAGTAATTAATTAAATATGAGGTGAAGTAGAATTGGGCCGGTAAACAAAATTTAGAAATTCACATTTTGTCACTTGAAAAATTTTAACATCAAAATAACACATCAATTTATATAATACAAAACCTTTATTTTCTACGTAAATTACAAAAAATTCAATTTTTTTTTAATTCTAAAAATCTCCATAATTTTGGTAATTTTCTTCAACACAAGCAACAGAATTTCCGAACAATAATTCACTTCTTAACACTTTACTTGATCATTAAATTGTGTATTTAAAATAAACTGATATTTAAATTAAAATAAGGAAAACTAACATATTTCTCAAATTGTTTCCCTTTGTTATTGTTTAGGTTATTACTGACCTAATTATTTCACAGTTCACTATCGATAATAATCTAAAATGGTGTTGAGCTTACGGAAACAGGGCAGTCTTCTAAAATCACTTTAAATTTTTCACAAGAACATTCTTCATGGTTTAGGTTATTAACAATTGGGAATGTCTCCCCAACGTGTTTCAAATTTAATTCAGTAAGTAAACCTAAGCAATAACAGTTTGGTTTTTAAAAATTATCTCTTTTATTCTAAATATTAGTTATTTAATACAATAAAACGACCAAATAATGTGTTTAGAAGTGATTTGTTGTGCGGAATAGTTTATTGTGCTACAAGGGTGTTTGTTACAGAGGAATTGACTATGTAAGAGGAATCTTAAGGCAAATTTTTCATAGTTCTCGAGTTAAAAAATTGATTTTAGCACCGAGGACATAATTTTTCTGATAATTTCCTTAAAAAACACGAAAAACTAAAACGGCTTGAATAAAAACTGAACAAGTTATCCTTCAAAATATCGCAAAAATTTTAACTTTAAGACAAATTTGTTCACAAAACATGACTTTCTTTTTCGTTTTACTAGTGAAATAAAAATTCAAAATTTGAAGAAATTAAGCAAAATTGTGGAATTGTCAAGAATTGTTCTCTCAGTTTTTGTAATTTACTCAAAAATAAAGTTGTTTATTCTACAAACTCTAAGATATAAGTGTTTTAATCGTATTGATGTCTTGTTTTCATGAAAATATAAGTTTTCAAATGACGAAAAGTTCATTTAAAAATTTGGTTTAACGGCTCCATTTATAATTTCACCTCATTATTAATTAATTACTTCATTTCTCCAACTGCAAATAATAAAAAAGTGTTCTAACTATATTCATTCTACGTTTGTATTGACAAATATTAAATAATATATGTGGAATCTAAAGATATATTTGAAATAATTTGGAATAGGAAAGGATTCTATCTCTCTGGCTGATAAAACAATCAATTAATGGGAACATTTGACGGGAACTTACAGAAACACTCCCCATGAATTGAAAGGAAAATTATATAAAAGTACTATTGACTAAATGGGATTGACTAGATCCGTTTACAACTGGTCTAAGTGCTATTAATTGACTAATAATTCACTGAACACAAATAGTCATGGAAAGTCTAACACCCGTTGGTTGAGGTTGAGACTACCCCCAGTTCCATACCGGAATGTTGTGGGAAATATTATTATTTTACTATTGACTAAAAATACCTTGGAATAGAGTAACTAGATTTAAATTCTTAAAGAGTTCAATACATGATTTTAATTAGTTTCTGAAAATAATGCATCTGTATATCATTATAATGTGAAATAACACTTATTTATTTTAGAAAAAGAGTAATGAAATCTTAAGTTCAATTCTGTTACAACTTCAAATATCGATCAATCAGTCATCATGATCATTTTCTTGGCAATATATTAAACATATAGGAGCGCACTAAATAAATAAATATTAATACAAAATCTCCATTTACAAAAGGAATTGTAAATTAATTTCGGACTCGCCACCTGTTTACTGAATAAACAATGATTAAAAAAATACGAGGGCCACTCACCAAGAAATCGAAAACGCTCAGCCCGAGCATCTCGAACACGATACACATGTGACCGTGGTAGTCGAACCAGTCCAGCATCCGAACGCACAGGCTGAATAAGAGAGGAGAGAGAGAGAGACAGGCAAAAAAGTGCAATTAAAATATGATACCTCAATTAGCAGGCAATTGCCGAAAACGGAAATTGAGCCATAAAATCCGCCAATTCGGTAATTTACTATGGCATTTTAAAGAGAACGACAAAAATATTAATCAATTTGCATTTCGATTCGTTTACTCAGAATCCGCTTTTGGCCAAAACCCCTGGAATCGTATAAAAAAAAACTATACTTACTGTCCACAATTCGGATCCTTTTTGCCGATCGTCTCCAAGACATTGATCTCTAATTTGGCCGCCTCTCGATACTTTTCCACATTCTTGATTATCTTAAGCGCCATTACGTGCTCCCTAAAATAGAGACACCCAAACAACATTACAATTAAATTCCCCAGAATATTATTATTACAGAAAATCTTCAAATAATCACACAATATTTTTAACCTCTTGATCATCATCATCATCGCGCAAAAAACACATACTCTAGCAAATAGTTAAATAGCGAGAGAGTCCTCAGTTTTACATTTACCCCCAACAAAACAGAAAAATACCAAGCCAATTTTATTGCAAAACAAGAACGTATGTATGAAAAGTATTTCTCACATTTACACTCCTCTTTTTAACCAACATTCGGTTCGATTAAAAATAACATTTTTGACACAAAATTCTATATTCTACACTGCTGCGTTCAACGTGAGATGCACCAGTTAGGCCAAATACGATTGCGTGATGTATAAAAAGAACTACTTACAGCTGCATGTCCTTGACCTTGACGACTCGGCCAAAAGTGCCTTCACCAAGGGTGGCCATAATTTTATCTGCAACACAAAAAAACCCATAGATTAGGAATAATTCCCTTAAAAACTGATCCTCAAATGGAACTGTATCTGGTCCCTAGTAAAAATGGCCCTAAATATTTGACTAAACCTGGATCTTTTTCGAGAGAAATGGCGAAAACACTTTTCGTATTAGGTAGGGAAAAAAGTCTTCAATAACTGTTTTTTGAAAAAAAAAACTGAAACTAAATATTTTCAATTAAAAATCAGCAGATAATCAAGAAAGAGGTTAATAAAGAATAAATATTCAAAGAAAAACGTGTTTCGGCCATTGAAAAAGATTCTGGCGAGCTTTTAACTAAACAGTAAAGGTATAATAAATATAGGTAAAAAGAGTCTGATTGTGACAAAAAACTTAATTCACGAACATCTGTTATGGAGAACGTCGCCGGTATGGTAAATTAAGTGTCCCTCGGCATCATCTTGAATTGGAGGCGTTCTTGTCGACTGTGTGTACGTTCCACCCCCAAAGCAAAACCATCAAGTCCGTCACCAGGCATCAGCATCACGTCATCATCATCATCGTCGTCAGGCAGAGAGTGTGTGAGATTCGAATCAGGGATACAGGAATCGGGAGTAAAAGCGCGTTCACATTGGCAGGATACCACCATCATCAAACCCATTAAATCCACCACAACATCATCATCATCATCATTGACATCGACATCATGATTTGTCATCATCATCATCGAGACAATATATGGAGAGAGACACGAGAAAAATACGGTATCGTTTTACGATAAGAATTAATTCGAAAAAAGAGATTTTAACATTTGCAATATAATATTATAATATATATATATACAAAATTATATATATTATGTTTGTAGTAAAATTGCAAAAACATTGATTATTAGGTTGGTTATTAACAAATCAAATATAGTCAGTGTCAACAAAGGTCCAATTATAAATGATACAATTAAATAAAAGGAAATGATATGATTATCTTACACAACTCCAGAGTTCGATGCAAGAAGCACGTGTAGTAATCGGGCAACTCAACACTCAATGCTTTTCAAAGGACAACACAACAGGATACAGGATGTTTAATGCTTATAAACACACACACAATGATCAATTAAACGCCTTTCCACAAGTGCGGCACTTACCAAACCGGAAATATCCAATTAATCAATAGTAGGACAAAGCTCGGTAAAAAATCAAATGTTAGAGATAATCAAAAACTTCATTGAAGCTATTACAACGGATTGTATTTTGTAAAACGGAAAAGTTTAGCAACAAAACAAGTCGGAATGATTCTCTTACAAATGACGACAGATTTTTGCGTGACCGCAGTCCCGATGAAGAAGACGAACCCAAATAGCTGGAATTGTGGAAATCGGCAGTGGTATAAGTTTTAGACAGAGGTACTATTGGAGCTACATGAAGGTTCGAAGACTGTTGATAAGGATTCGAAATTGCAGCTGAAGGTTTACTTCCATATGAGGGATAGTCATAAAGGTAACTAGATTTGGGATAATATCCACCCATTCTATCCTGTTCCTTTGCACTACTTCCATACAGGTTACCAATGGTTGTAGATTTTGTAGGACCTGCATGCTCTGGTTCATCATCATCCAACTGAGCATACTTCTTGATAAGGTTTTGAATCTCTTTCCTCTTATTATCCCTTTCTGTAGGTCGGGTATATTCCACAGGCTCATGTTCAGTGTCAAAGAACTTTTGAGTTTGGGACCTTTGGTACCCAGCACTACTTCCCAAACCGGTTCCCAAACTTTTCCTAGCGGCTCCATACGTTTTATAGGCTCTACTTGACGAAGCTCCAGTAGAATAAGGGTTCACAGTCCTTGGCGGTGAATCAATGTCCATATCTACAGCTGACAACTTCATTGTCAAATGCTTTCGATCTTTATTCATTTCGTTCCTAGTCCTATACGATTTGGGTCTTCTCTTGGCACTACTACTCGATCCAGCACTCTTCTCCCCGTTCAACAGTGGATTACTTTCCGATCCGTAGAACGTGTCCGGATCGTAACGAGACTTGTAATAATTAGACGGATCGTATTGTTCGTAGTGATCTAAGGCCAATCGGTCTGAATGGGGCAGTCGTTGTTGTTGTTGCTGCTGCTGACTTTTCAGCGAATCTAATAGGTCAGAAGTGTCTTTGTATCGATTCGTTGTATCTCTTTCTGCACGATTTTTGTACCGATTCGATAACAAAGAGTCGGTATCATCCGCCTCATCCGTGTTATTTAAATTGTATTTACTCCGAACCCGTTGTCTAGCCGATGTCGTCGTTGAGGCCGCTGCTGCTGCAGTTGTTGTCGGAGAGGTAAACTCAGGAACTTTGTGAGGTGTCTTTTCTTTGTTTTCCACTCTTTTCAAGTCCATTGTCGTCGCAGGTTTAATATCTTCCGTCTTTGTTATCACAGTCGGTTTTCCTGATAGACTAGAACTTAACAATGAACTTTTTGAGGCCGCCGTCGCCGCATGATCAGCTTCTAGTGTCTTTTCCCTGTCCTCATCTTCGGCAATCACCTTTTCCGCGCCATAACTCTCCTTATCAGCCTGCTCCTGCCTTTTGCGACTCTTTATTTTACTCAAAATATCCGAATATTTATTTTCTAATCGGGAGATCGTGGACAGTGTTGAATTGGATGCTGCGGGCGGGGGTGGAGATCCAATTTTAGCCACGGGCGTCTTATCACGATCCTCCTTTTCATCATCGACCAGCTGAGTTTTGAAAAAGTGTGAAAGTCACAAGAAAACATTTTTATGTCAAATTAATGGGCGAAGAATGAATAGAAAAATAAACTAACTTTTAATGCCTCCGAATGCTCCCCACTCGATCCCAACGATCGCAGTTTATGCGAGGACAAGTTCCCGAATCGGTTAAGGCGGGATGCACTCGCCGAAGGTGATAACGGATAACCTCCGTTTTCCTCTGTAATTTTCCTACTAGTCATCGCTTCAGCAGACTCACTGTCCGTTCCCGGAATCCACACACACAATCAGTAAAAATGAACCGAAATAGACACCATTAGAAAAATTCGTCAAGCCAACAATTAACCAGGATCATATCATAAGATCATAATTAACCGTACAAAATATCACTATGCAATTCGGGTCAAGGTTGCAATTTCTATAATTAATCCGAGAAAAGTCGCGCAGTTTCGCACACATTCCACAACTCCCGATCAACAGGGGGGAAATGATCAGAAATTTTCCGATCTCGTTCAAAAGAACTGATTATTTTCGCAAATTAGAACACTACTACTGCACAAACGCAATGCGATCACTCCTCGATGAGAGAGGTGTAGATTTGAACTAGATTAGATCAATTTTTGGGAGATCACTCTCGATCGTTTGGTATTTTTTCGGACGTGAATCACTGTCTACCGTGCGCGGTGGAAATGGATCATCCCGACAGACGAAAGGTGGGCGCGAGCGCAACACACGACTCATTTTATCCAAGACGGATCCGCGACTCATAATTAAACCAGAACATCGGAGATTCTCATCATCATTATCGCACCGCTAAAATCAAATATTCAGACGGTATCGCATAGGATTTGACTGCGGTGCGATTACTGTATGGGAGTTGTGAGTACAGCTGCTGAGGAGGATCGGGTGTGCAAGAGAAAGATCTCTCACGGCGGAAAACAAAAAAAAAACAATAAAAAAACCCGATGATGATCCTCTCAACAGAAAGTAGTGCGCGCGCTTCCCTCAATTTTCTATTTTTCTTTCCTTTTTGTTCATTCAATTTACATTTGAAGACACACACACAGCATCATTACCGTATTCTCTTCTCACTCGGATTTCGGCGGAATTTCTGAAGCAGACTGTTACATCCATCTGACAGCAGTTGAGTGACACTTGTTGTAGCACTTCGAGCGTACCTGGACCTACGGGCCGCCGGCTTCTTCTCCATCTCTGAAGCACCCTTTGGTGCGATCTTATTGTTGTTGCTGTCCGATGTTAAGAGTGTCATTGAGGACAATGACTCGCTATTGCTCTTCGTAGTACTACCACTTCCTGACATTTTACACTATTGTGTTCACTCTCTTTTACTCTCGGTACAAGATGATGATCACGATAAAATTCTATTGTATTTTTAGCAAAGCACAACAAACTCTAGGCACCCAAAGACATTTTGCGGAAATTTGTCACTATCGTCGAACACACAAAGAAAATAGAAAACCTAATCCATAGAGAGTATAACTATCAAGTGTCCTTCTCACTTCCAATTCCGCAAACACTGACCATCAACCAAGTAAAAACACAACAATCTGTACAGTTTTTGATGCACAAAACACTGTTTCATCTCAACCGTCTCTCTATCCATTCATTTTTTTTAATTAAAAATAAGTTATTGCATAAGCGAGAATCGCCCAATTTATGACCACTGATGCCATCGTCACCGAGCATTCATGCTCCAACTGTCATACGCTCATTAAAGACTGAACACTACACCAACAGTGAGGAGTAGCAAAAGACCGCCTATTAGGAGCTGTAATTGCGACACCTTTACTATTTCTAACTACTACTGAAAGATCCACCGCATCCGTCGTTTCAGATCGGAACTAGCCAGTAGCCGCGGGCAACGTCAAAGGCCTCTACACACATTTACAACGCGGTCCTCCCAATCTATTTAGAGTTTCAAAAAATCTATATATTTATACAACAACAAACAAATAAAAACACTGCAAAAATCACAAATTTATCTAATAAAAATAGAGATTGGCGACCAAACCACAACACATGGGGTCTCTTGGTGTTGGGAAGGGGGCGATATGGGAAAATTTCTGAGACCAGTGACCAGTGGGTATAGAGAACAGAGAGTTCTATTTGTATTTTCATTCATCTTGGCTAATATCGTTTTTGTTCCTCCACTTTTTGTCACACACTCTCTTCTGCTCTTTTCCTTTTTTTTTTTTTTTAAAGTATCTTTGTGTAAACTTGAACATGTCTTAAGAATTTGACAGAACAGTTTGCGGTGCTTAAACGCGCCCATAGACAAAGGAAATCATTTATGAGTTTTTGTCCACTTTTCCTCCTTCCGAAAACCCATTTTTAGACGAGGCTAAAAATAATAATGAAAAGATTCGGAAAACGTGCGAAAATTCGTGACGACAGGAGCACAAGGTGAATATATCAAAAGCGATAACAGTTTTAAGTGGATAAAACGCGTCTTCGGTCGTGAAATAAAAAAGATTGTGCAAAATACGATCTCTGAACAAACTGGCCAATTTGTTACATGCAATTGTAACAATCGCAATATAAATATAATTTCAATAAATAACATTTTTTGGCATCGATGCAAATATTTATCCCTGCATCATTCCCCTCTTTTTTACTGCATCATTTAAATTGTAACACCAATTCTTCAATTGGGTCACAACACCCAAGACAACATTCCCATCATTAGTCGTCGCCTCTCAATTTTGCTGTTTTATTAATTGTGTTTCATTTTTTTTAAAGCGATAACCTTCATTTAATCTACAGGAAAAGATACTCTTCCAGTCTCTTGGCAGGCGAAAATATGAGGTGTTAAGTGGATCCTCGATAGCACAAAAAATAAACAACCTCCCTCTCTCTCCATCTCCCACAAAACAGGCGTCAACAACAAAATGTACAATCGTTTTTTCCTTCCTTCCAAAATCTGGTCTAAAAATAAGCCAAGTTCTGCGCTAAAAATAGTCCTCGCTACTCTGAGGTGATTCCCAAACAAAATTCAAAAGACTAGGCAAAAAACCAATTTACAACTACACAAGTGATTACACTGGCCCAATTAGAGCCGGGTAGGTTCGTCATTTGATCGTTTTTAATCAAACAAACCGTGTATAATTACCGTGTCAAATTAGCCATTAAACAGGCCCATCATATTGTAAGAGAATCGAATTGGAATTGACCCAATTCTCGGATCTCTGGAAGCGCTCGGGGTATCTTAATTGACCTGTTAATAAGAAAAAGCGTCAAATAAGCAACAGGGTATCGCGGCATACAATTGCAATTATGACGTCAAAGGCAAGCACACGTCGTTAGAGGCGCAAAAACTTGGAACGAAATAGAAAAATAATTTAAATAAAAGAGACCATCTACCTCAATGACTTGCATAAGATTCGAGCTTGGAACCATCTGTTGGTGAGGCTGTAATCCAGGCATCACTAACGGGCCAGCCGTTGAAGTCGACGACTTTGGAATCGGATCAAAGGGATGATAGACCTTCTGATTAAAGGACTGCTTTTTCGATAATGGAAAATTTTGACCGGTCTTTTGCATCGAAGCCTCTTGTTGTTGAAGGGCTGAAGGGAACCATCCTATAGATGATGAGGAAGCCAAAGGATAGTGCTGATTGTTTTGATTCAACTGTCTTTGCTGTTGCTGCTTTATCAAATTAAGCTTCTCTAGGACGTTCTGCTCAACATTGTTTGTGGCCGCTGTGACTGTCGCAGATGTTGAGGGCGTGCAAAAAGGTGAGGGCAGATTATTAAAGTTCTTGATATAGTCCTTGTTCTTGAGCTTATTTTGCTTCATAAGTTCATGGCTATTGTAAAGGTCTTGTTTCACCCTCTGCAAATCCTCTTTCTTATTCAGAATGTTCGCAACACTACCTTTTGATCCGTCCTTTTTGTGAATTGAAAAGGATGATGACGTTGGCAACAAATACTTGGTCGTCGTCGTAAGTGGTAGAATGTTGTTCTTATTTAGGTTTAGTAGATTATTATTAGTTATTTTAGTATTCATGTTATTCTTTTGTGCTTTTAAGAGCAAATCTGAGTAAGACAAGTTCTTATTTCTAGGATAAAGAGCAGGACCATTAGTCTGAACTGGTTGTTTTATTATCGCTTCCTCTTTCTTAGGACTTGTAGGCTTAGCATCGAAATTCAAAAAGTCTGAAATACTTTTCTCTAAATTTAAAGCTAGTTCCTTCTTTCTCTTCTCCTCAGCTTCCTTGATTTTGGTTTGATTTTCAGGAGGCTTCACCATTTCCACAGGCTTATTTACAGCTGTCTTGATCTCCTTGTCATCCTTCTTCGGTACTACTTCATTAACAACCTTAACTTTAGCATTAGGAAAAGGATTAACAATAGGGGTTGGTTTGACAACTTTCTGATTAACCGGCTCCTGAGCTTTAGGTCCCAGAGCTGAGGGCAGCCTTCCATCTACTGGAATAGGAACAGCTGACGTTTTCGTAAACGGTGGGTAATTAATAACCACTTTATTAGCCTGAGGAATAGTCTGTTTCATGAAAAAGTTATCCGCACAAGAGGGGTTCACTTTTGGCTGTCCATTAGTAACAGTTTTCGGATTCTGTTTCTCCTTATCAATCATATTCTTATTGACACTCGAGGTAGTTGCTGGCTTCGGTTGAACTTCATTATTAGTTGCCACTTTACTGACGCTCTTACCCGTCACCATCGGTACTGTATTCGCCACTGCCTGACTTGTGGCAAAGAAATTATTTTTAGTCAATTGATTGGCATTTGCCGATTGATTTTGCAAATTCTTTGAATCCGATTTTGTTAATGGCGCCTTCATTGTGGGGACAGCAGTGGCTGTGGTTTGTGTAGCGACCACCACCGCCACTAGAGGCTGTTGTTGATGGTGCTGCTGCTGACTACTGTGGTTCATCAGGTATTGTCTCGGCGGTACTTGAGGGGCACTTGTTAATTGGGCCACCTTATTCATATTATTACCACTATTATTGAAGATACTCGCATTTGATGTGCTCTTCTTCAACAACCCTGGTTGCGGCTGCTGTTGTTGTACTGGCTGTTGATGCAACTTTTGTTGTTGAGCCATCGGATTCAAATCTTGAACCCTGTAAATCGGTTTCGAAATCTCGGTGACCTTCACCGTAGGCATTTGACTGGTTATGTTTGAAAAGGATGAACTCTTCGATAGGGCATTGCTAGGTGGATGCGGCTGCCTTTGAACTTGATTGAAGCTCGGAGGCTGATTGCAATTCGAATTTAGCTTCATCTTATCGTTGCCCATCTCTTTAATCAGCTGAGTGTTGGCCTGAATTTTCTGCGGCACAATTCCCATTTGAATGTTATTTTGATTCCGAAGATGACTATTAAAACTGGGCACCCTCTTAATGCCTTCATGGTTTCCAACTTGTCTTAAATCATCCTTAGATCCACTTATAATTTTGTCATAATTCCAACCAATTTTTAAATTCTTCCCATTACTATTTACATTCTCGCTCCAAAAACTACTAAGCCCCTTCTGTCCATTATCTAGGGCTTCCTGGTTATGAGCAGGAATTGGTGGAGGCGGTGGCAGGGGTCTCATAAAAGCGGAATTCGAAGAGAAGCTCTTTTGAAGACCCCTCTGAAAGACTGGTGGAGGTGCTTGTTGATGATTATGAACTTGATTCAAATTCGATAATTGACTAGAATTTACATCCTTAGATCCTCCTAAATTATGACTAGAATTGCCCATTTGTCCATAGGGCAAAATCATGGCATACATTGGTATATGCGAACTTGAAGTACTTCGACTTATATTATTTCCATTGGGCATTTGTGGATTTGGCCTAAAGTTAAAGTCCTGATAAGGCTTTTGATTATAAATCTGACTAGAGCCTTGATTCTGAATCTTCATATGGCTAGGAATCGATTGGGACGATGTAGATTTCGATAGAAAGTAGTTGCCATTATTATTTGAAGGCTGACTTTGGAATGGTGCATTGTTATACGCCTTAGGCTTTTGAGTCTCCTTTGCTTTGTTATCAAAGCTTGGCAGGCTCATTAGATAGTTATTCATAAACTCAATTTCTTCATTGTACATTTCACTAGTTCGCTTTTGACTATCCGCAGTCCCCGGTTTGGGATTTAATTTACTATTTTGGGGCTTATCAAAAATCGGGGCTGCAAAGTCTATTAGATTGTCTAAATTGTCCAAGAGTTCATGTTCGCTGAGAAGGAGCTCCCTGGACGAGATCGGGGCTTGCTGCTTAGAGCTCTGTGCTGCTTGTCTTGGCTGTTCTGCTTTTGTCGGCGGATAGGAAACCTGAACACTATTTCCTGGACCATTGGCCACTAGGTCCGCCTCTGATGGTCTTTTAATTGGCATCATTTTGATATGATTTTATGAAATGGTTAATCACTGAATCACTGCGTTCCACACACAGACAGTCTTGTGTATAATGTTTGAACAACAGATAATGCAACTATGATTGAATGAAACACACCTGAGTACACAGAAATTATTGAATCATCCAATGACAACTTTTAAGAAACTTTAACGACACAATCACGGTTCATCATCATTGCGATAAAGGAACGGTCACAGTTTTTGCTTGCTTTTTGATATGAGGAAAGAAAAAAAAAACTAATAAAACACTTGATAAACCTTGGACAGTTTGAGCGGAGCATCTGGTTGATCTACAGGTTTCTTGATCACGATCTTCTTTGTGCTGCCGTCCTGCTTTCGGATCGTGATCTTCTTAATTATATACTTCCTTAGCACCTGGTCCGGCTTTCCGGAAACTAAACTGTTATCGCCATTGGTCGCCTGGTCAAGAGCGGTCTCCCCGTTCTGGTTGTGCGAATGATGGTTGTGATGATGATGTGTATGGTGATGCCCCTTTGTCGTATGATTATGGTGATGCCTATGATGGTGTCGATCTCCGTTTTCTTCCCCTACTTCGTCACCGTTTCCATTTTCACCGTTTGCATCATTCATCACCAATCGATGGTTCTCTTTGTTATGGTCCGAATCGTGCCCATTGATCCAATTATTGTAATGAGGCTTATTGTTGTCGCTGCTCGAATGATGTCCGTTCACTTTGACCTCTACACCGTTCTCCGTGGGCTTATTGCTGTTGGGTGACACTGAATTCTTGTTCGATTTATTGCGACTGGACCGTGTCGAGCTGGACTTGGACTTTTTGACAGTTAATCCAGGTATTTTCAGGCGATCAAAGGACTCTACAATACTTTCACTATCCACACCGTCGATCAGTTCCAAATTGATCTCGATCTTCGGCTCGACAATCACAATCGGCGCTAAATTATCACGGCAATGGTGTTCATTACCGGCTGCCACCAAAATTGGATTCTCATTCGATGCTAAAATGTCGTCCAAACAGGTGAGGAAGTTTTGAGCTTTCAACTGATCTACTACAGCATTTTTGGGCAACAACTGTTCATCATCACCATTTGGATGGGCTATGATCACGTCACTCATAGTATTTTAATCCTCTTTGATTAATAATCCGTCACTGTTGTTAATTTGTATGTATAACTCAAAACTTGAATTTATTTCCAGTGTAGTATTTATTTCCTTGTGATCATTCACGATCGCACATTATTTCTTTGGAGCAATTGCAATCAAAATAACGGTTTCTCTAAAAGAAATGCAAATTTTAATGTTTTGATATAAATCATCGCGATTAGAAACTCTTGTGGAATATAGGGATTTGCGAATTCGTTTCGTTAGTTTTAATCGTATTTTTTTTATTATTATTTTAAAATGCACATCTTGATCTCCATCCTCTTTAGTGCGAATGGAGATCACTTCTATAATTAAAAAGCCATTTGCAATGTGAAATTACACAGTCTACTAAAAATACAAACATTACACAAATATATAGATATAATTTCCAAATTTAATTTCTGTATATTTTAAAAGCATTTTATTTCATTCACGAGCACCAACCAACGAGGATGGTGTACCAATTTAAAAACGCAAAATTATTATTATTTTATTTTCTCGGCGTGAAACATCAGACATTTACATAACCTCAATAGTTTAATATAGTGCAATATGTTTAAAACTAGAACCGATTGGTCTTGGCAATAACTTGTTTATAGTTGCAGAAAATACCACTATAAAATGAACTTTACTATTTCGCTAATAAAAGAAGCAGTTACAGAACGGAGAAAAAAACTAACAAAGAACGAATTCGCAAATGATCTTCATATTAGGACAACCTTTTTGCTTTCTAAATTATTATCACACTTTTTGCACTGTACAACATTCCTAATCAACTAGGAGATAATAAAAAAAAAAACAATTGATTATTTACAACAAAACTATTGTCTCGAGGATCGAGATCTTTAGTAATCCACTTCACTAGCTTTTCTAATCGATCGCCACCAAATTCACTACATTTTTTTGCTCGCTGCTGTTCAATTTCTTCGGACCAACACTGAGATAAACCGAGCGATCGATGATGATCGGAAAATCAAGGCAGTTACGCGAAACGATCGATTTTCGCCGTTCCCGAAAACCTTTTGTTTTCAAGAAGCCCGTCATTGCTCATCGTCGCCGCAGCAGCAGCCAGCAGAACCGCCGCCAAGACATGGCACTCACATTGAGATCCTCTCTCTTCTAACTTTTTTTTTCTTCTTTTCTTCAATACCCTATTCTACGGTGGTACATAATGTGACCTATACATTTGAACTCGATTTATACTCTGAGCCTTGAACGAATTTTCCCAATTTACAAACACACAGACGTATAAATAGAAAGAAACTGTTTAACAATAATTTTCTCCCGCGACGACGATCAATGCTCTCCTCTGATCCTCTCTCCTCACCCTATGCGCGATCACTCATTTTCCGCCGCCAAAAATATATAGTCGAAAGATGCTTCTGGTGTGGGTATGGAAATTACGGGCATCACAAACCAATTTTCAGAATAAAACACACATCAAAACAGAAATCAAACGCGTAACAAGATCAAGTCTGTAAATACCAAATAATCTTATTACTATTATTCACCAATACATCCGCTGCGTGAAAAGTCGTCTTCTGGCTAAAGAAAAGTCGGAAAACCTTGCAACACATTCAAGTCATTGGACAGAAGAAAACAGACTCTCGCAACACCTCCTCCGCCCGCTCAAAATTAAAAAAAACAACAATACACCGCCGCCCGAAAATACGATCATTAGTGTGATCCTCATCGGTGTGGTTGTGCACGGATGGGATTAACAATGACGTAATTAAATGACTTTTCTTTTGACTATCGAAAATAGATTAACCACTAAACAACACAGTAGACTAGACAACAAACACTATTAATAATAAAAAAAAAGAAGAGTGTCGATGATGATCATAATCATCAAATGCGCTTGGCATTAGTGAATTTCAACAACAATCAGCAACGGTTTAATTGATCTTTATGGATCGATAGAAATAGATGATCACCGAAATAAATCCTAAAATTAGGTTACATTAAATTACATTTTCTCGAATTCCGTTTACCTGTTACCTGTATTGAGAAAATAACGGGCAATTAAAATCAATTTCAACGTTGAAAGAGAATTAGGAAATTTAATGATCGTCATAATAAAATAAAAACGATCTTGCACGATCGATAACAGTGAAAACTATAAATAAGTTTCATCAATGAAAGATCGATTGAAAGTGACACACGATAACATTTTAATTGATCGACAACATCCGGTAAAGAGATCATCTAGATCAATGATGTAATATTCTTGATCTATCTATCAATAACAATGACGTCCTTTTAAGAAAATGTAGTCCCAACCCAGAAGCGATTATACATTTTTCATAACATTTATTTTTTATGGAAATATTCAAGTCCATTGCACCTCTAAAGACAATAATAAAGGCATGCAGCTCGAATAGTAGAAACTGTGCCATTATGAAATTTTGCGTTTACTATTAAATCACCACCGGCTCAAATTACTGCCAGGTAAACTTGATTCGCACGATCGCAGCGCGAATTTCGAAACCTGAATCAATTATCCAATGACAAAATGAAAAATAATTACAATTAGCATAATTCTTCAATTTAAGATAGTACTATATAAATAAAAACTGTAAATCGATAAATTTCCAGAGCCCCCACACACCACCGTAAATCTGACTCTATAACTGATTGACTGCCTTAGCCAGCTGTAAAGCCATACCAAGAGAGTCAATGTGATCGCGCAAAGGCCGCAAAACCAATTTGCAAGAAAATCAACCAAATCAATAGCAACTACACGAACAAAAAATTAGCCAAATTCAGATCAGTTACACAACCTGAATGCTTCAATGATCTTCACCTTTTCGGCATTGTTATAAATTAGGTATATGGTCTCTGAAAATGGGATGGATGTCATTGGGGGCCCGATTACTCTTGAACTTGGACATAATGATAATCAAAATCGTATTAAAAGTATAATTGGACCTTTTGCAGATAACACTGAAAACCTTGTTAAATCGGAATTATTTTACCTTATGTCTGGGCCTCTCCCTTCGCCTGCCTGAAGTGCGACTGCGCCTGTGTCTGGACCGCTTGGCTCGGTCTGTGTTCCTTAAACTGAAATTCGGATAAACAAAGCCATTAATAACGATATTTCCCAAAGAAGCACCCCAAATTTTTAGAATGACAGAGATGACTCCGAAATTATCTCGAGTGAAATACAGTTTTCTGGTCGCAGACAAACGCCAGACGACAACAAACGGCTACCTTGTGGGTCACCTTAACCATATGCAGACAATTCAATGGCAAAGAAAGTTTTTTTTTATCATAAATTAGAGATGTGAAATACAAAATTCACCTGGTCACGGTGTCTTAATCTTGAAAAGGAAACCAGTGATAATTTACAGTTATATCACAAAACGTTCAACCGTCGAAAAAAGTGCTTTTCTTGTTTTTTAATAAAAGATGAGCCAATTAAAATTTTGTGGACCATGAACTGCAAAAGTGAAACACACTACCTCTTACTAATTCAATTACCCATCAGCGGTATATCATCAGCATAGCAATTACCTCTCTGGTTAAACACCTCCTCCTCATCCTCCTCAGGTAACGTTATTATTTCTCTTACAAATTAATCCACATCACATTTCAAAACCACCTAATTTTAGCAACTTTATTTCTTTTAGAACAACACACAGATACGCAAAATTGTCGCGAACTGGTTTTTGAACCTACCTATCCTCTCTCTCTTACTCAGATCCATTCACGCCTTACAAAAAGGCACCCAGCTTAGTTTATTTTTTCTCAGTAGAACTCATACACACCGATTTTACCTTCAATTAACAACCCGTGCAGCATGTGTTTAGAAATCGAAAAGTTTTGCCAATAAAATTTTTTATGACTTATCTTCATTTTCGCATTTTATACAGTGTCGTGCAAAAATGGTCGACACTTTTTTCTTATTTTAAATACAGATTTGAAGCCCAATATTCTAGGAGTCAATAAATGCTCTACAATCAAATTTAGTTGATAATCAAAAGAAAGTAAAATCAAAGACAAAGATCAAATGAAGATAATTCTAGTCTCCAGCATCCATTCATTTTTTCTCAATACTGTACTTAGAAGCACTTTCAACTCTCCAGTTTTTGCAAGTGTTTCAATATAGCTATTGGTCTCATCAGCCCACGGTATCTATCATAATTTAACCCGACTGGGAACTTGACACCTAATATAAATAATAAAATGGGATAGTTTTAATTGGAGTCGCTGGAAAAGCCTCAAGATTAATAATCCCAACTGTCATAAAGATCAGGGGGCTGCTAGCGAGAGAGAGCCTATTTTATTGGCCGGCTCCAGATAAATCAAGTCCACTTGTCTAACCGATCGATTGGGACAAATCAGAGCAGAGAATTTAGACTCCCACGGGCGCGATCGAATCTGACAGAAAATCGCGCGTTGGCAGAATTATGTGGTTAATGTCCGATTATCAGTTTCAATTTTATTTATTTTTTATTAAACCGACAAAATATTAATTACACAATTCTCACCTTTTCCTAGAAATCGCCTTGGATTCCTCTAATAGACGTCGTTCTCGGAACGAGAACTTGTTATTACATTTGGGAACCCAAGACGCACAGGATACATACAGTATTGGCTGGGCGACCTGGATCGCCCTCTTCAAATGGCTCCTCACAACCCCCTCATTCTTTTTAACCACCTCAAATTTGTACACTACACAACACTCGTTCTCCTTCTCCGGGGCGAGAGGGGAAGATCTTTCAACACTGGTGGCAACAGATGGCGATAGAGGGGGCGGCGGTGCTGGCACCTTTTTGGAAAAGTCTATATACAGTGATTCATTGGACTGATCTCTGTTAAAGAAACCCGGCTCACTATCTAAGATCGCCTTCCTCTCCATGTCCATCTTTTGGACAGTGCTGCTGCCCGTCTTTATGACCCTAAACGACCCACGGATGTGGGTCTCGTTGGCAGCATTTGTGGCACAATTTGAAATGCAAGAAGTTTTCCTTGGTATCACAATGTTGGACTTTTTCGCCTCATTTTTATCGTTCAATATAAACTTGTTGGTCCTTATCGAAAGCCTAGGATTGTAGGAACGTTTCTGAGACCCATCCATCATGCCATTTGAGGCGGACTGCGCCTGTAGAGTATCTACATGGTTCTTCGTTTTAGAATAACAACTATAACTCTTATATTTAGGAATAATCGATTCTATTGATGTATCACGACTATTCGATGAGATCGACGATTTCGGCTTAGCGCTAGAGGAGTTTGCGGAACTGGTGCTGGAGTGATTTTTCTTGTTAGCCAGGCCCTCGCTTGAATTATTATTATTACAATCCTTATCTAACATCACTGATCTGGCGGCCGCTTTGACCAATCTGCAACTGGCCGTCGTTGTCTGATCATTTGAATCGGTTTTTGGCCTGATCGCCGGATTGTCGGGACCAGCTGTAACTTTCCTACACAGTTTCGGCGTCAGTAAGGCTCGCCTCTCCACTACTGCTGCCGCCAAACTGGTCTCCATCGGGGGATTCCTCTCCCGTCTGAACAGTGCCGGCGATGTCGGACTCGATAACGATAATTGATTTGATAAATTCTTCAAACGCCTCCGCTCGTAATCTAGCATTTGAAGAGAGGCCTTTGGCGTGGCTGAAGCGGACACTGCAGCCGCAGCACTGCCCCTCTTCGGCGGCTGCTCCACTACTTCACATTTGGTCGTCAATTTCGCGTGATGGTGATGAAATTTGCAAACGTACGGATTGTCGTCCAAGAGGCGCTTACTGCTATCGCTGAATTTTAGCGGCCCAAGAGTCACCATTTTTAAGTGCTTCTGCGTTGATGAACAGCTTCTTGTTGTTTTTAGTTTTCAGATGTTTTATTAGTCGTTAATAGATTAAAATTTCTTCCACGAATCTTTATGCCTACCACGAACAGTAACAACACTTTATCACACAAAACAGCTCACAACACACAGAGCATGGACTTTAAAACTGGTCTCCGATCCAAGTTTCACTGATTTTCTCCATCACCTTCATTTTCTTTCCGCCATTTATTACTACTACTTCTTCTTTTTTGTATTATTATCTTTTTTCCATTTGAAATTTCACTTTATGGGCACAATTTTACCAATCAACTTATCGCTCCACAATTTCTTCTCTTCTCTCGCTCGGGGGTATTCCACTCTGATTCTAGGCCGCTGTTTTCTGGTTGATTGTTTCGCTGCTGATGATCATCACTGTTGTTCTTCTCCAATTGGCACACACTTTGACAAAATTCACTTTGATCAATTCCAAACTGATCACAACATAACATTTGATTGCTAAACTAAATTGAAATTTAATCGATATTTTTATTCATCTCTTAAGATAGAATCGAAGAACTTTGGACATTAAAATCACGCTACAGTCATCCGCAGAGAAACGCCCAACATCATGTTCAATTTATAATATAATCATGACCTATGGGAAGAGAGACAGAGAGGAATACACCTAAGGTCAACTTTCCATCAACAAAGCAGCATCATGATCAGCAGCGCTTAAGTACGTGACACAAATAGTGCGATCTTGCAAACATTTCTAACCAAGGTCAAAGGTGGAATGAAACCTAATTAACCAATCAAATCACAGTTCTAAGGACAGTCTGACAAGTTCAATTAGCCTGGTTTTCCCCAAAATAATGATTAAATTAACACCTATGGCATTTAAAGTGAATTCGTTTAAAAACAGACTAAAAAAATAATTTTTGAGGATAAATTTCATTGTTCATTGTTTTTTAAGCTTAAAATAATAAAAATAAACTGTGAAAAAAGAAAAATTATAATAGTTCTTTATACAACAAGGTCGATAAGATAAGGCATTATTAAACACTAGGGTTATTTTAAGCCACGAGCGTAGCGAGTGCCTTAAAGAACGCCCGAGTACTTAATAATGCTTATCGAACATGATTTATACAAAATTCTATGCAATTTTAATTAAATTAACATAAAAATTAAAAAAGAACTTTCGTTTTTATTAAAATCAAGTTTAAATTTTTTTTAAATTTATTGTGTACCTTACATTATTTTACTATACGTTTCTAATTCCATTCGAAGACGGAGAAGACTATTGACGCGCGCCACCTAGAAAGGCAGCAAGCTAAATTCATACAAAAGAGAACAGCTTGCTTTGTTTCAACCTCACAAACTCTGTTTTAAACTAAATGCTTTAAGTGTATAGTGTCTGGAAATTACCAAATTGAGACGTTCGCCATCTTGCATTTGTATTGGTTCTATGTACAAATATGATTTTAATATTATTAATTCTTTACGTTGTCTTTCTACAGGGTTTAGCCTTAAAGAACGCCCGGGTGCTTCTTATCGGCCATGTTTTATACAAAATTCTATGCATTTTTAATTAAATTAAAACAGAAATTAAAAAAGTTGTTTTTTTAAAATCAAGTTTAAATTTTTTAAATTTCTTGGGTCCCTCACATTATTTTACTATACTTTTCTGATTTCATTCGAAGATGGAGAACGCTATATCTTGTTTCTCTTACTCGCATGTAGGAAATATCACGTTGATTTTCAATTAATACGTTAAATTTAAACAATCCGATATTTAAAAGAGAGTTTAAAAGGAAAATCCGATGGGTATATCTCATTTAAAACGTTATATTTAGATTTGAATAATCAGTTTTCGGTGAAATCATCCACAAGTACAGTTAAGCCATACACAACCAAACANCGTTCATATAAATTTGTTGGATTTCTTCACAGTGGTCATACTTTAATAATNGAAAAAGCACTAGTGCTTTAAAGAATTCTTTAAAACACTTGTGCTATATAAACATCTTTGACAGAACACATTTTAGTTTCATAATATCAATTTTACGCAACAAAAAAGCATAAAAATAAACTACTAAATTAAATTTCAATATGTGTTTTTGATATCCAATAAACAGAGAAGAAACAAAAATGATAAAAACTTCCATATGTTGAACATTCAGCAAAAAATTAATTTTACATAATTGTACTTAATATTTTTCAAATAATCAATAAAAATAAATTGTGTTTATAGAAGGAAAATGTGTTATATTTCTGTTATAACAATTAAATACCCATCTAATCTAAATGTATTTTTAAACTGTTTAAACGAATAAAAAATGTGTATTTTAAATAACCTCAGCAATTTTGTTGTTTTGAATTTGAGATTAAATAAAAAATAGCGAATTTTCATAATAGAACGAAATTAGGTTAAATAAAAATAAAACGTAATTAATTTATTAAACAATGATATTATAAACAAAGGGGTGTGTATTTTATCATTGACACGCAATTAAAAAAGTGGTATTAATTAATATTTAATCTCACAAAGCTTTAATAGAAATTGAATTACAAAAGATTGATAAAAGTTTAACTCTTCAAATAATTCCTAATTGAAATTCGCAAACTGTACATTTGACTACTTAACAAAAGCCACTATAACGACAATGATTACCCTCGAGGAATCTTACAAATTGAAATTTGCACAGCAGCATCAAATAATGACTGAATGACATAATGGCGAAAGAATTTACATATCACAGATAAACATCGAAAAAGCTATCTCTCCACTGAGTAAAATTCCTTGCTGAGACTCGTTAAACTCCAGCTACTGTTCCAAGGCCTTTTTCACTTTTCCGTCCCTCCACTGACCCAACACTAAATCCCTGCATGACTTAGACCAAACTGGGTGTCGCATTATCACCCAGCACTGAACACTGATGATAACTGGCTTTCTGTACTCTGCGCTTAATCAGGGCATTGATTCATCACGACCCACACACACTCATTGGCAGAAGAGAGGCCACAACAAACAAAAGTTGATAAGAAAGCCAATTTGTAGACAAATTGATTTCGCACTATACAACTACACAATCATAGCCCAGCTGTATAAAACCCCAAAAACAATAAACCCAGACTAATTACACACAAAGTACAACGTCAATGCTTTATCGACCTTTAAGCATCGGCTGGCCTGGCTCCCTGTCAAAAGATCGCAACTACTCAAACACAAAGTTACGACACACAGAGTAGTCACACTTCAGCCTCGTTAAGCTCCAAGAAATAAGGCACAAAAGCAAAAAATAAATACAGACACTTCAAAAACTGATAATAAAATGCAGTGCGAAAAATCTGCTAAGCCGCGTGTTTCTTGACTATTATTCCATATTCTGTTGTGGATGTCTCATTGGCCTCTGTTTGTAAAAATATATATATCTCTTCATTTCATATGCAAATTAATGGCACATAAATGTAAGCCAATTTTGGAAAACTATACTCTCCCCAGTCATACACACAGTTCACGGGATTATTAGCCCATGGAGACCATATATGGGATTTGCAGCAGCGGCGAAAATTAAATCCATATTGAAAAAGAAAAAGTCCGATGGTCTTGATGCTAATTGTTTAAGATAAAATCAATCTTTATGGAGTTTTATTTTCGGTCACCGCTCATTAAACACCATAAACTACGAAAACACACCACACCACACATGGCAGTTTTGTCTTTATTATTGTTTCAATTTGGTCTTTATTTAAAAAGTGAAACTGACACTGAATTCAATTCCTTACGGTGGCGGAGGCGACGGCTGCTTGAAGCAAAGCCGCTGAAAGCTCACCTAATTATCTCAATCACACTCGGATTATTACAATTATGGAAGATTCGCTGAACTTGATCCAAATTTCGCATTATTATATGGGCGGGCAATTAAAGCGCCATTTAATTATCCAAATAACTCCACGATTTGTCACACACTCCCCACCCGCCCCCTGAATAAATGAATATCAACTAATTAACATTTTGAGAAAAGGCCTTGTGCGAATTTACTGTTAGCAAATGTGTCACACACAATTATGACCAAATAAAAAATCTAAAACACATCACAGCTTCTGTCTGTCCCCTTCCCTATAATTGGACGATGAGATAAAAAACTTTATAGCCACTTCCTGTCCAAGACTGCGCTCTATGACTGCATCGTGATTTTACGTAGTCCAAAGCTTAGAGATGTCTATCAACAAAAATTATCACTTTTTATCAATTTATCACTTAGAAACATTCACCAAATTTCGTCACATGAGCACTGTCGAAAGCCTTCTTAAAAAGTCTATACACAACAAAACAAAAAAAAAACGGAGAGCGCAAACAGAACCCGAGACCGCGATCGAGATCTGCTGCCTTCAACGCGAAACCAGTCAATGATTACCGAGCTGAACTGGTTGGCTGCATAAAACGAAACTT
Source organism: Clogmia albipunctata (assembly GCA_001014945.1). Classification (NCBI taxonomy): domain Eukaryota; kingdom Metazoa; phylum Arthropoda; class Insecta; order Diptera; family Psychodidae; genus Clogmia; species Clogmia albipunctata. The sequence goes on along the minus strand of JXOV01000139.1, from coordinate 31,575 downwards.
TTTATTATTGCCTTTGCCAGTATTATTGTTGTGCTTTCGTCGCGTATAGCCTACGAACCCATACACGGACAGGGTTCATAAAACTGACAACTTATCCAGATCAGAATCCAACCTCGCTTTTTCTTTCTTTATAAAAAAAATATATCAGATTAAAATAAAATTGAGTCACTTTGGACAGTCAATTAAAATCTATTAATTAACAGTTTAAAACCTGTAAAGAGGCATGTTATTAGGCTAAGAGCCTTACATAAAAACAATCTTCTCATAACCGACGCGTCGTCAAATTCATCAAAACAAACAAATGGCAAACACCTTTCAGCCACTTGTTATTGCAGTAAGTGGAGGCCTACGACACTCAATTTAAATAACAACTGTTATTAATCTCCAATTCGGCAATTGAAATCGCCCATTAATTATAATGCACGCAATTTTGGACTTCCTAGTTGCTTGACTCCACAAGCCTAAGAGGATCAATCACAACTCCCATTGTTGGTAGCCGTTCGTATAACAAAATGGGTTTTTTCTTCTCCTCGCGCAGCCACTTTTTTTTTCTCTCTCTCTCTCTCTGGCTTCAAATTCAATTTGAACATAGACAGACCCCGACAGACAACCGCAGTCTTTGCTCAGTAATTTGAAAATTCGATCAAAAATTGAATTATAAATGGTATTCGGATTTGATCGATTACACAATACGATCAATCAAAATACGATCACACTCTGTGTTTCTCAACAGTGTGGTCCTCCACTTGAAATCCAACCAATTTATGGCCAATTTTTTAAATGTGTGTTTATTACAAATCATCAAATTAGAAAGATGGAGTACAACTGGATTTTGAAAGGAGCCACCTTCTCTAAAGATCGTACCAATCATCTTTAATTGTACCTTGTCCAATTAGCATCGTCTTGTTAATTTAGAACCGCTGCCCAGTTGGCATTCAAATCAATTAAGCAAAACGACAACCACACAGCATGTGCTCTTTTTTCCGTCGCATTAAAAGAGCTTTTTGGAGAAAAAAGGTAGAGCAAAAACATTATACGATCAAACATTTTTCTACATCTTTGCCATTCGCGATCAGCCAACATTGTCGATCGATCGTCAAGTTCAAACCAAATGCTAGAGAAATAGCGATCTCCAATCTGCTATTTGGGAAGTGAAAAATGGTAATAGGTAATTTTAGACTATATAACAGACACCTTACGCGATCAACTTCTGTTTTTTATTTTATTATTTATATTCATCAACTTCTAATTTAATATTACGATCAATTTTGGTAATGAATTGTTTTTTCATACCTCATTTACCAATCATAATGGGCCTATAAATAAGGCAGGTAATCTCGCGCGACGTAAACAGAGAATCACCTTTTAAATGATCGTAACAACAATGATCGTGCGCGATCGAGGGGATGACTCAGAGAAAGTGGAATTCCGTGAGGTCAACAATTAATTGATATAACTGGACAATAATTCAATCAGTTCCTGGAAAGCGATCTTTTGTCTTTTTCCCCAAAATCCAATTTATTATGTCCATCTGGACGCGATCTTCACTGTTTAACATTTGGACAATGAAAGCCCATTAACTACGCTCCACATTTGCCTTTGCAGTCGGGCAATTTTCTGGGAACTAAAATCAGGCCGTATAAATCACGATCGGGACTCAACTGACAGACGGATGCACAAGTGATTTGCATCAATGAATAAATGAAAAATCAATATCATCAATGTCAAGTTAAAACAATTAAAGCCAAATAACTGTTATTCCTTGTCTGTTTGTTCGCCTCTGACCAATTGGTCACAAAGGAGCCTTTATTCTTGGCGAGTGTCTCCTTGAGAGTCTCCGTTCACAGTGGGTGTAATTTTTAATAGGGAAATAATATTTTTTTTTAATAATAGACATTTTAATTACCATGACTTCCACGATAGAAAATTGCAAAGTCTTAAATATGTTTTTTTCCTTCAGATTATATTAAGTACAATTAATATTATAAGATATTTATTCTAAATATAATTTAAATTAATAAAAAATAATTGCATTTGCATTAAAACAAATATTAGGAATGCGCCAGGACATGTGCGATTCTCAAGAAATAAATGGGTCAATATCTATATTTGCTCAATTCTTTTAAGTAAATCTGAATGACTGAAAATTCCCGAAATCGACAAGTTTTTTTTATTCAATGAATGAATATTTTGATATTTGTTTATAAAAATATCACCTTCGAAATTAATTCCTAATACGTGTCAAAAATCAGAGAAAGAAACTGATCAGATATTACAGTAGACGGGAAAGGATTTCTTAATTAATCTCTAGTTATATTTTTACATGACAGAAATTTTAAAGGAGGCTCACTAGAAAATTCTATACTGTCCTAGTGTGCGGTGCTGAATGGCGGGTCTATAAACACTTTCATCCTTACCCACCAAAAAACTCTTCAAATAGTTTTTCGAAATTTCTATACCGATAGCAATAAGTTAGTTAGGGTCAGGAATGCTGTAAGGTAGGGAGAGCTAAGGCGATTTACTTGGAGGGGCGTATGGCTGTCTACCATACACATAATGACACATTTTCTTGCATCTGGACAATTATCTTATTCATATAATTATATATGAGATTAAGGGCTACAATCCCCGAGTCGGTTTTTCGCTCACTAACCAATAAACAATTACTAGAAAATTTGATAATTGCCCTTATTTTATTGAAGACACATCTTGCTTGAACCCAACTATCTTCTAACGCGTCTGTCACACCGAAATTTACTGCTTGTGAACGGGGGGATCGTTCACAATTAACTGTTATGATTATATAATGAAATTGCATATCTATGGAATCTTTGTTTTACTGGCCATTTTAGGCACTTTACAAACTTAAAATAGAGCAAGTATTAACGGCACAATGACGGTTTGAAATTTGGCACTGTATCAGTAAATACCGTTATGTTTTCAGACTTTTGAAGATAAGACAAATGAGGGGTCCAATAAGAAGGCGAGAAAGACAATAAGAAAACTTCTCATTCGTTCTCAGTAACACTGAGACGCACATTTGTGCGATCGTATTATTATTAGA